>JANBTM010000022.1:43038-65242 GCA_027578695.1 Coemansia sp. RSA 1365 | reverse complement strand
AAGGCAGGCTTGTTTGCCAGGCTCGGCCTTGAAATTTCCGACAGCAGGTTCAGCTTTCTCAGCTGGCGTGGCTACCTCAGAGTCTTGGCCTGCTGGGCCTGAAATCTTGGGTGCAACACTATCCAACATTATCCGTCCGCCAAAGCATTGCATTTTTTAACGTTATCCTCCCTCCCATGTCCACCGTCCTGTCCATGGGGGTTTTTTTTACAGTATGTTTACTTTACTAATAATATTATTACCATTAACAATCAACTAAAATGTTGGCTAGATGTGGAAAATAACCCTTGTAGCGCTCAAAAAATCCTTTAGCAGGCAATAGAATATTTGGATTTAAGGTTAAACGGTTGAGTGATTTTATATGAAAAGCAAGAAACATAGCTTTATTTAATTCCAATTCAGTCGGGTACTTATTTGATACACATTTTATGTGTAGATGTTGCATTTCTGTACACAAAAAATCAGTTAACTCGCTTGGTAGTTGCAGAACAGTTTGGTTATACATACCAACCTCGTAATTGCTAAACTCGACGTTTTTAACATCAAATATCTTAAGCAGCGGTAGTTTGTTAATAAATTCCATGAGATGCTCATAGTCAATTGGATAACTGATAGTTAAACAATCGAGGCTATGCCATTTGATCTGGTCAATATCAATATTGAATTTAATTTCGCGCAGACTCAAACTAGCATGTGGAGCTCTGCGAATCTTGCCAAATAGTTTGTTAGTCAGATTATAGAAATCATTCAGATTATTTTGTTCATTTTTTTTAATTCCAATACTTATTCCCTTAGATGCATAAAAGTCTAGCTTTTCAAACTGGTTTGCCATTTTCAATGTGCCATTTACTGCTACAGTTTTTAAGGAAGGCGTATTTAAATTGGCAAACAGAATGTCATTAAACGGTGGAGAGTCATAAACAATCATATATTGAATTTTTGGCATATATATCTTATAATAGCAGCTGGGAATTTGTGAATTATTTTTTTTGAATTCTGTTCTGTTTAATTCTGAAAAGTCAAAAAATAAACATATAGTTTCCAAGTTAATAAACTGGATTGTTTTTTCACCATAACCAGCTGAAAAGTAGCACCAACTAAACGTTGATGGTATGTTTGAAATAAGTAAATGTTTTAGTGTCTTTGGGCATATAAATGGAAGTATTTTTGTGTTACTAGAGTTAAGATAAATGTTTAGATACGTGAGACACGAGCTAAACTGGTGTTTTATATTAATTGCAAATGTGGTTTGAAGACCTACTAATTGCTGTAAATAGGTGTTGGCTAATTTCTCAGCAAAAAGTATAAATAAGCGGTTATACAAGCTTCCATGAAACTTAATAGTATTTATATTTGGTATATTGTGCAAAAAAAGAGTTACAATATTTGTCACAATAGTTTTATCCTCAACACTTGGCACTACATGATCATTATCATTTAAATTGTTCCCCGTAAAAAAGTGTAGTTCATTTACACCCGACCAATCCATGTTGCCCAAATCAAGCAATGTGGCTAGCTTATCGAAGTGAGAGAATTTAAAGTTGTCACTACATGAAGCAAAAACACAAATGCTTCTAACACGGTAACTAGTTTTAGACGTGATATTTAACGGGGCAAATTTTTTCCATATATAATTTTTGGTTTTGTTTAATAACTGTGGTTGTTCAAGGTTTGTCATCCCGCTTTTTATTTCAACGCACTCAATTACTGCATATTTGTAGAAAAGTGGTAATAGTGTTTTTCTCCATCCACAACAAACGTCAAGCAATGCGCACATGCGCTTCCAATCATTGAAGCATTTATTTGCTTTAATGTTATCTGTAAAACTATCACATAATATAGAGTACAAGATATAATTAGGAAGTTTGCTAATATGTGCCATGATTGTAATAAGCTTGTTAAAAACGTTAAAAAAATGGTTGCACAAGAAAGAAGTAGTGTTGCAATACCAGGGCTGTGTGTGTTCAATGTCTGGCCAACCTAGAATATATTATATTCAGCTTTAAAAGAAAGAACGTCTTTAACATAACTTCCTGGAGGATACCCGAAAGCAGATATATTTTGGATTCTGTGAAAGACAAGATAGAAGCCACC
Organism: Coemansia sp. RSA 1365; assembly: GCA_027578695.1. Lineage (NCBI taxonomy): Eukaryota > Fungi > Kickxellomycota > Kickxellomycetes > Kickxellales > Kickxellaceae > Coemansia > Coemansia sp. RSA 1365. Next base: position 63,148 of record JANBTM010000022.1, on the reverse strand, counting down.
TTTGCAATAATAAAAGTTCTTTGACACATTCAAAGACGTGTCTAATTTACATAAAACTAGTTAAACCTAATTGGCTTAAATAATAATAGTCTATTAGCATTCAGGCTGTCGTTTAAGCAGCTTGGATAGCTGCTGTTTCTTTACAGGGGGGTATTAACAATAAATAAAAGATTTTTTACTGTTTTTAAGAAAACCACTGGCGTATAAAAAAATATGTGTCAGTCAAGGTGATTTTTGGCAGCGAGTGGTCTTGTGTTTTGAGTCGTTGGCGTTAGCAGACAAGAAACCCCCAAGAAACAGAACTGCAACATATTGAATTTCCTTGGTTTTTATTGCTAGTGCTGTTGACTGCGACTGCTACGCATACCACAAGGCAGGGGTAGTTGCCATTGGTTGCTTCCTACTCCACTGCCAACACCAACACCAACCACACTGCCAACAACCCCTACAACCATGCGCATACATCACCCCCCACCTGCAACACATATGCACTGCCCAAATGCCGCAAACCCGCTATACCAACTACCAAAATAATCATACACGAACGCCAATGCTTTTGCAACTTTGATATTATTTCTCTAAACAATATGTGTTATTGTTTTAGGGGAAAAAAACCCATTTAGACAACCACCTGTCAATGTCGTGCCGCTGAGCCGCCTCCAGTGCGCAGAACGATTTGATCAGATTAGGAATTGAAAACATGATGAAGATGATCATAACATATATATGTTTTGGTGATGTAATTATTGTTGTGCTTTCTATTTTTACGAGATGTCCGTGAAGTATTTGTGTTTACATCTTTAACAATCTGTTTGTATTTTCTAACTCAAGATTCTACGAGGTTCTTCGAACATACACAGAGGATTATAGTGTACTCGACAAGTATAAAAGTAGAGCGTTTTCAGTAGAAATTTTATTGAATATCATCGAAGTTTGGTCTATAAAGAAGTCATATCTAGTATTGTTTTAGTTTACCGTGTTTAGGATTACAGTGGCCTGTTCTAGTTGGGCTGTAACTCCGCGTTTTGGTTAATTACTTTCAGTTTACTAATTTTGATTAATTTTCAACCTATCTTCAAGCATGGGGGAAACTAAGAATTCGCCTCCACGCAACATCAATATTTATGCACTTATTAGCATTAAAAAGCTTAATGTCAGTAATGGTAAAAGTCGATCCAATTTAAACTAAATCCAATCACTAAATATATTAACTAGGAAATCTGCAGGTGATTCGAGTAGTGAGGTTTATCCTCCTTTCCTTTTAAGCGGCTTGCACTCGCAAATACTTTATAGTTTCTCCGCTTTGCATTCTATATATAAACCTTTATCATAAAGTGACTACCCAGCGTGTGCTGTGACAGAACTAACATAAAAAAATTGCAAGATATTCTAAGCAATTGGACGGTATGTGGATAAATACAAACATTAATTAACTTTATAAATGTCTGAAATAAACAGAAAAAAAAACAAATATTAAATGTATAGAAAAAATGCATAGGTACACGAGATGATGACATCTACAACTACAGGGGTTTTTTTTTGTTGTTCTTCTTTCAGTCTGATACAAGCGCAAAATACATTAATGCAGAAAATGATTAGCCGTCGAGTGCCCAGCCGATTAGCGGAGCAACAGCCCTCTGATCAGAGAGCGAGGCAAAGGCAATGTTAAGATCGTGCTGAGTAATGTCATGCGACTGATGGATATCCAGGTTCTCATGTGAGCCGGCCAGCGTGCTCGCACCGTCGCGACCCATGCCCAACGCAGCCTCCAAATCCTCGCCCATTAGCGTGCGGCTATGATTGTGCAGAGTGCTTTGGTTGCGTTGACGACGACGCAGTTGCTGGACGCCCACAAAGCCCGAGTACATGTTCACGCCCGAAATTTGCAGCAGATCCACGCCTGATGGTAGACGTTTCCAGTCTATCCACCACTGCTGCTGCGAGTGTACAAGGTTGCCGCTGGCGTCGGCGGCAAACAGCGCAGCCAACCAGCCATCCAGCCGTTCGCCGCGACGCCCGCCCGAGTGACCGTCAAACAGCGCCAGCGCCAGCCACTGCTGCCATGCGGGCCCTAAGCCGCCTTCGGTCTGTGCAGCAAAGCAATCAGCTAGGTCACGTACCAGCAGATGCACGCGGTGCAGCCACCAGTCGACACCGCTGCCGTAGTGCCGCGAGTATAACTCCTTCGCCTGGCGTACCAGCACACACAAGCTCGACCACGTCTGCAGCGTCCCCGTCAGCTCAACTCCCGCCACACCAGGCCCGCGAGCTAGGGCGTCAACCCACTGCGGGTTAGTACTGCGCTGGGAAGCCTGCCACGTGACTTTCCGCCCACCAAGCTCAATTTGCCCGTGGGTCACTGCGGCACTGGGGCCTGCTGCTGCCGCGGCCATGGCCAGCGGAGTAGCGCCGTGACCAGAGTGCAGTGCGTGGCGGTCGTGCAGCTCGGAGGCAAATAGACGCACCTCATGGCCCGTGTTTGCCTTGCTACTGCGCGGTACAGGGGAAGAGTCGCGGAGCACACGCCACAGCTGTTCCAAATCCACCCGCTGTCCCGCACGCGCAATGCCACCGGCCGCGTCGCCGTCCGGCTTGACGCCCTGCTGACGCAGTACCACAGCCAGACTCTGGAGCACGGCCAGCCACACATGCTCGGGCCCCAGACACACCGATTGGCCTTCAATATGAGCGCGCGCAAACGTCATGACGATGGGGTGCAGAGCTGACGGGCCGAGGGCGTCGTTAAATGTGCCCTGGTTGGGCACCACATGCCAGCCTTTGAGTCCTGCAGTCAGGGCGTCATCTACCATTGCGTCGAGTATTTCGCGGGGCTTTGTTTGCTCGCCGCCCTGACCGAGCCGCCTGTCATGGGTGCGCCAGAAGGCAAGGCATTCCATGTGACCATCGTTAATGCCCAGATGTGCTGCACTATACGGGGCCTCCGAGCGATCTCCTGCAGGGCCGGCCTTCGTCTCCGCAGTTTCCTTCTGTCCCGCACTCTGCGCATGCATTATGTCGACGGAAGCAAGCTGCTGCTTCACTTGGTGACTATCCTTGGTTGGTCTGCGCTGCAACCAGCGGTGTCGCCGCCGCGGTGATGTCTGCAGCTGTTGTTGTGTGTCTGTTGGGATGTTGGTGGAAAGTGGTGGTGTTGTCTTGGCGTCTGCGCTGGTTGGCCATACAATTTCAGCGACAGTCGTTGCTGCCGATGCTGAAGAGTTTGCGTGCGGTCGTTGCGGCGACCATTGAGTCTCCGCTGCACTGGGTGAAGGCTGTGAGTTGTTGGAAGGACGACGAAATAACCGCGGCCAAAACCCGCTAGCAGCTGTGGCTGGCCTTGCGCTCATTATCAAGGCCAAGAATATGTGTACAAGATGGTATTAACAAAAGGTTTTGATGAGAGTAGAGAGTTAAGTGCGCAGCAAATGATATCTGAGAGTTGTTTCTGGAGTTGGGATTGAGGGTGGTTTTTTTGTTGGATGTGGGAGCCACGGAGAGTGAAAAAAGATTGACTTTTTTTTCTCAAGAGCCAAAAATAAAACCTGTTGCGTATATCCACACTGGCTTGAAAAAAAATGTGGATTAGGATGCAGAGAATGCAGAAATAAAACTACCAAAAGAGTGCTCAAAAAATGCAACAGAAAAAAAAAAAAGATATGAGATCAAGAGCCTATTTTTTTTTTCCCTCATTTTTCTCTGAAGCCTTGTCTTTATAAGACACACGCGTTAAGCAGTAGTTCAAAATCACTCCCTATTCTTTGAAATGGTGTCAAAAAAAAAGAACAAAAGGCCATTAAGCCAAAAAGAAAAAAGTGCTTTATATCCCCACTTTACCACGTAAAAAGAGGTTAGAGGCTTTTTTTCCATCGCACAAAGATAACTGTAGAAAGGCCTTTTTCTCGGCACTCTCCAAACTAAAATAAAAAAGTATGGTAAGCAACTTTTTTTGTTACAATAAAATTTCTTAATGACAGATTCGTCAACATCTGACGCCAAGCTTTGTTTTCTATTCTTGGCTTAGTCTCAAAAGAAAACAATGTCAAAAAAAATACTTTGCGCTTTACATTTTTTTCTCAGCAGAACCTAAATTTCAATACAATCTGCCAAGCCACTTCCTCTGATCCAATGCGTCATGATGGTGGCCGCTTTAGGATTTCTGGACCGATTCTACTTCATTTCTGACTCTGCCAATTCATCTGCGCACTCTCAGGGACAACAAAAAACAACCGCATTCACTCACTTTCTATCCAACATTGCATGCTATGTGTGGTTTAAACCATTAATGCGTGTGTTTTCCCCAACTCCTCTCTTCTCTCTCTCCCCAAAACAAAATAAAACAGCTTGTTTTTAGACTTTCTCTAATCTTACTGGTGTCATTGTATTAAACACCAACCGTGCATTGCTACAATCAGAATAAAAATGAAACAAGACGACCGAGGATTCCTCTCTGCCAAAGCGCTAAAAAAACGCGTCGTTTTTTTCTGAACAATACAATGGCATAATCACCGACCCTACTTCGCTTTCAATGTTGCTTTTGAATACAGATGGAACAAGGTTTGCGACATCACTAACAACATTAAATGAAAAAAGAAAGACAATCACAAAGTGCTACAAAAAAGAAGGCTTAGACGAAGAGAAAGAGTAGCTTAGATTAGGAAGTGGGCAAAGAAAGGATGTGACGCTTTGCCATGTTTTTTCTATTGCTGCGTAGGCTCATATGATTGCTGTGGCGAAAATAGCATGTCCGCTGTTGCAGGTGATGCCTCGGTCGAGCCGTGGTGCAAATACATCCCTGCCGACGAAACTGGCCCAGTCATTGCCGAGTACGCTCCGGTCGAGGGACCCGGCATCGCTGCCGCTGCGGCGGCTGCGGCTGCTGCCAGCGACGAAGAGCCACCAGCGGAGCCCTGCAATGGATGGGAGGTCGCATCTGCCGGCATTGCATAACCAGCAACGCCCCAGCCTGATGGCAGGCCGCCATATCCAGCGACAGCCGCAGCCAGACTCGGTTCAGCAACCTGATCGTCCTTTATAAAATTCATGTAGCCGTCACGCTCGTCAATCAGCGCACTGACCTGGACATGACCTAGTGAGCGAGCCATGTCTGTTGGAGTCAGCCCAAAGCAAGCACGCAAGTTATGAGAAGCCCCAGCGTTGAGCAACAGCTCGACAATATCGCTGCGGCCAAACATACAGGCAAAGTGCATCGCAGTCATTCCGTTGTTGTCCTCCTCATCCAGGGCGCCACCGTTGCGCACAGTAAATGACAACAGACTGCACATACCCAGCAGCGACGCAAAATGAAGTATGGTGCGCCCAGTTGTATCGTGTCGTGTAGATAAACGCGTTGGCTCCAGCAGTCCCTTGCCAATCAGCAACGCAAATAGCCTAATCAGCGAATTCTCCAGCTCTACAAGATTGCGGCTGGCTCCAGCCGAGTACAGCTCGCGCAATGTACCCTCAACCTGCGGGTTTTGTAACAGCGCGCGGTTGACAGTCTTGTGCTGCCCAGGGCTGCCACCCTTGCCGTCGCCGTCCCGCGGTTGTGTCAGGCCAACAATATGTAGCGCCAGCTCAACCATGGCCTGGTCCGTGTCCTCGTTGTATACAAACGCCCCCTGCTCGCCACCCGACTCGTACATGGCCATCGAAGCCTGGTCGCGGATCCTCAGAGACACCGGCCCCGACACTTTGGTTGGCGGCAGCACACACGTAATGCTGGTCGGCGACTCTACCCTCACATGTCCTGCCCTCGCCTCACCAAAGTACACCTCGATATTCTGGTGAAACCCGCGTCCAGTGATCAGCACGCTCGCACCACCTGCAACCGGCCCCTGCTTCGGAATAAGCTGTCCAATCTGCATTGGCTCCTGTGTCTGACCCAGCTGCGGCATCAGCCCTGTCGCCGCTCCCATCGGATCGCTGCCAAATAACGCCGAGCCCTGTGTGCCCTGCCCGTATATTGGGTTGATTGGCAGCTGTGCCTGGGAATGCATCGCTGCAGCTCCTGCGGTGGCAGCGTCCTGTCCAAAGAACGATGCCATTGTCGCTGCAGACTGCTGTGCGGTCGGCGTATGATAGCCGCTTAGTGCCTGCTGCTGCTGTTGCGGCAGCCGAAAAGGCGACTCAAACCCGCTGATATGAGCTGCAGAGAGCAGTGGCGAGGCAAGCGGGGTGTTGCCCAGACTGGGGGTACCGGCAAGCGACGCAAACTGCGAGTACGAGTCCAGAAAGGCGTGCTGCGGATGATATCCGTAGCCATGGTGCGGCCGGAGCGTCGGCGAGTTGCGCGCCGACATTGCTTGCCGACCACCAGCCGCCTTAAGCCCCAACGCCCCCGTGTCTCCCAAGGCAAAGGCGCCCGTTGAGCTGGACCCCGCCTGCGGCGAATTCATACCAGACAGCGCGTGATTGGCATATGCTGCGCTGCCGTCGCCGTGACGCTCGTACTCGGCCTTGGCGCGTGTCTTGGAACGGTCAATTTTAAACTTTGTGGACTTGTGGTCGTCGGTGATCATGATTGGCGGCGAGACATGCGACGCAACCACGTTGTTGTTGGCGTCCAACAGCGTCAGATACAGACAGAATCCTACTTTCTCCATGTGGTGTCGACAGTAGCACGTAATGCGCGTCGGTAATACCACTTCGCCCTTGCTAAAGTCCAGCAGGTCGTTGCAGTTAAAGATAACCACGCGCTTGCGCTCCAATGCCATACGCGACTCGTCCCAATCAGCCTCCATTGAGCCGGTCATTCCACGCACCCCCAATGAGTCACCGCTTGGGGACTCGGGTCTGCTTTGCATCGGCGTCGTACATGTGCTGACAATGCCACCACGCGCTCGTGCGTCCTTACGCCGCAACGAGCGTTTGTACTCGCGATTGATACAGCCACGACATGTTTCGACATCGCGCGTCAGATCACTAGAACATTTGATCATGGCCTCCAGCCGCAGTACATGCTGTGGCGACGCTGGCAGCCCGTTCTCCGATTGCTGCTGCCGCGTCTGTAGGCGGTGTCGGAATTTGTCCCGCGACACCAGCAGCTCTGGCAGCGCCAAGTGTGTCCAGCACGTTGCCTGCACACCGTCGTTTGTGTTCAGCCGCAACGTCAGCTTGATCTGCGTCTCCACTCGTGACTTTGCATTCTCGCTCGGAATCCCGTCCAACTCGATGTGGACTCCACGTGCCAATGTCTGCTCTATCCGCTTCTGCGCCTCAATGCCAATCACGCCTGCAGTCATCGGCTGCCGCGCCACCATCCCTGCACTGCGTCCAAAACCCCTTGCGTTAGCCACTCTGTTGCCAGCTAACGGCGAGCTGACAGTCAAGTTTGGCACTGCGTTATCATTCCTGGTTGGCTGTGCAAACGGCGATGTGACTGTTTCAAACATGCCGGTCTATAATCAAATACAATAAAAAAATGTTGAAGTGTACGCACAATTTAAGCAATATACAAATGAAGCAAAAATCACTCAGTATCATTAATGGAAAGGGTCAACATGTGGTTCCAAAAAAAGTAAAAGGGGGATGCAATTAAAAGAAGGGTGTTGCAAGTCATGTTCCAGCTTCAAAAGGAATAAATGTATGTCTCCTTTCTTCGGCTCTTTGACTTGTGATGATATAAAGAATTCTGCCTAAAAAAGTGGAGTGGAGGGGGGGTGTCATATATGCCAGCACATCTAAGAAAAGATAACGTCCCACACATGTCAGATTAAAAAAAGTAGACAACAATGCAACACAATTGCACCATCATAAATGAAAAGGATGATGAACTAATTTTTCAACACATCCATCTGTAAAAAAAAAAAAAAAAAATTGCCGAGCAATCCCAAAAAAAAAGCACTATGTCAAACCACCGGCGCAAGAGAAAAAGGAAAAGAGATGATATCCTTACAAAGCACAGGAGAAAAGAGTTGAAGAAGGATATGGAAGAAAAAGAAAGGATTGTGACTGTACACTCCCAATTTCCCTTGCACCAGAGTAAAAAAAAAAAAAAGTGAGTCCAAGCAATATAAAAAACTTACCGTATCAATTCCATGTTCAAAAGAATCGTTAGAAATTACAGGCGGTGGTAGCGATGGTTGTTGTGACATATTAAGATTGGCCATTCCCGACAGAAGATTACGACGATTAATCGCCTGTGTTACATTACTAACCGTCGGAGAAGCCGTCGCCGAAGGAATTGCACTATTATTTGACGACTCCATCGCACCATAATGCGCCAACGCTCCTAAATTACTAAAACTATGCCTCGTAATTTCATTCAAATTCCCTGCTGTTGGTCTCAGTGTTGGCGATGTCCGTACTGAATTAAACCCTAATGCCTCCTGGAATGTTTGTGGCGACCCCGGTGTGGATTTTGTATTTGCTCCAAGTAAAAACGCTGATAAATTCGCCTGTGCTCCTTCTGTTGCTCGAAGATATTCCTGTAGCACACTATTGTCGTTGTTCTCCGCCATTATTTCCTAATGTCTATTTACTACATTAAAAAAAATGCAATATTTTTTTTTTTGCTTTCAGTAATAAAAATTCCAATAAAGCCTTCATATTAGTTTATAAGAAATATACTCCACACAACTAGAAATATTGATTATATAAGCTTTCATAGTTTTCTTCTCTGTCTTACCTTTTTGTATATGTCGAGTTTCTGCAAGTTAGTCGATATAAAAAAAATGTTTCTTTTTGGGTTAGTGGAAGTAGTTCTGTTTAAGAGTCTTCCAAAGGAACCAAGAAAATTATCGTTGAATAAAATAGTGAAGTTTTATTCTTCACACGAATTGTGAAGGAATTTAAATAGGTCCACAAATACCAAAAAAAGGGAGGTTGTTGGGTTTAAAAACTTGAAATAAGTATAAAAAAAGGGAGTGTAGGACTTATAAATATTTCACACCACACAAGAATTTTTTTTGAATTCAAGCAAAATTACAAAGAATAAAAAGCTTGAAAGAAAAAAAAAGTGTAATAACACGAAAAAGAAGAGGAGAAAAAAAGGTGTAGTTTTTGTCCACTTTTTTTTTCACAGTACACAAGAAAAAGTTTGTGAGTCGCGGCTCACCATGACTATTTTATTTTCCCCTTTCACTTGGACGAATCGTCTTGTCATACAAGACTCCGTGTGTGTTTCACAAGAAAAAAAAATAAACCCGATCCTGATAGTATAAGTAAAAAAATCTACAAACGAGGCGGGGATGAGCTACCAATAGTAGCACCATGACCACATTCCTCAAGCGCCTCGGCAACAGCCCTGAGAGTGGCATCAACAAATCCATTGTCTTTCGTCGCAGAGATTCCCATGTGACCCAAGCGGAAGTAGCGATGGGCTTTACCAGGTAGAATCCCGCCCGCCGCAACAACGCCACGGGCTTTAAGTTTTGGAAGCAGGTCCGCCGCCTTGATAGTCTCAGGCAGCCAGACGGCAGTCATTGCATTAGAGCAGAGCTCGGGTGCTGTTGCAACCGTCGACAACTGCCATTTGTCCACAGCAGCACGTACTCGTGCTGCTGTCTGCTCATGAGCGGCAAATACCTTCTCCATACTGCTGCTGAGTATCTCAGTGAGGGATGTATTAAGCGCAAAAATTGCCTGCACACAAGGCGTAGCAAAGTACTTGGGCGCTCTGGCCTCGTAAGATTTCATAATAGGCAGCCAACGATTCCAGTTGACGTAGTAAGCGGGCACTCTAGTTTTGCGCGCCGTCAATACGGACAATGCCTTTTGCGAGACTACCACCACGGATATTCCAGGTGGGCTCCCCAAGGCCTTTTGCGAAGCAGTCACCACCACATCCACTCCCCACTGGTCAAAGTAAAGGCGCTCTGCAGCTGTAGCACATACGCCATCCACCACAACCAGGGTTTCAGGGGAGTGTTCTTTGACCAAATCCGCGACACCTTTGACATCCGCCAGCACACCAGTAGAAGTATCTACTTGCGTCACCGTCACCATCTTATATTTCTTAGCACGCAGTGCTTTTGCTATTTCCGCCAATGGTTGACGTTTGCCAGGATCCGCACGAAGACGAGTCACTTGTGCACCATACGTCTCCATACAATCCGCAAGGCCTTCGCCAAAATAACCATTCGAAAGTACCAATACATCTTCTCCTTCTTCCACAAGATTAGCAGCTGTCTGATCCCATCCGAGTGTTCCAGATCCAGCAATAACAAAGGGTTGTCCATCTTTAGTTCCTACTACTGTACGCATTTTTTCAATAACCTGTCCAAATGCCTCACTAAACACAGGATCCGTGTGTGCTGTTGCTGGTGTGCTATTAGCTTCAAGCACACCATCAGACATCTCTACTGGTCCAGGAATCATACAGAGCGGTCGCGATCTCTCATTGTTAGATGTCGACATTTTTCGAAAGTTGGAAGAACGTTGTGAAAAACAAGTCGCAAAAAAAGGTTTGGATAGTGTACACACTAGACGAGAAACAGTTGGATGTGTTATTCTGAGTGTTGGCTGCAGAGAACTACTGAGCATAACCTGCTAGTAAATAAAAGAGTAGTTACAAAAATATAGGAGATGAACAGGAAGAAAAGAATAGCACATTACTTTCCCCAAAAAATCGCTTTTATACTTTTTGGAGAAGCTCCACCCTCCTCCTTTTATCGCATAAAACTCTATGCCAATATTTCTCCGGGAAAAATGGGGGAGGAGGAAAGTAATCCGTGCGTTGTATTCCCCCGCTCACGGATAAAATTCTCAATAGATGATCCCGTTGCAGACAAAATAAAAAGTACTGCAATCCTGTACACTCCTCGTTTCACACAACTAGTTTAAAATTGTCCGCCTCAGGGCCCGTGTAATATTGCCGCTGCTACAGAGCACGTGCATCAGACAACATTTGCTGATCCAAACCAATCTATGTTTTCTCATTCATTAACCATTCCCAGCAACAAAAAAGCACAGTAACTCTACTTTTTTAAAGTAAGCGTATAATTGAAGATATTGAAGGTATGTGTGTGGTTTAAAAATGAATGGTAAGAGAAGGAGGGAAAGGGGCTGCTGATAAGAAAAAGAAACTAAAAACCAAAACAAAAAAAATGCCTTTAGTTGCCACAGCTGACATCACTACCAGTAGCCTTAGTATTAAGGATAAGTCCAACAATAAGTCCATAGAGTGCCAAAACTTCAGCAAAAATGAGAATAAGGATCATGCCAACAAACAGACGCGGCTGCTGTGCAGTTGCACGCACTCCCGCATCTCCGACAATACCAATGGCAAAACCTGCCGCCATCCCCGATAGTCCCACTGCCAAACCTGCCCCAAGCTGAATAAATCCAGTATACAATGCCATCTGCTGCTTAAGTCCATCTGTAATAAGAACCGAAACAACCAGTCCATAGATACCAATAATACCCGCCATAACAACTGGTACAATTGAACGCACTACCAAATCTGGTCGCAAAATTCCCATCGCCGAAATTCCCACTCCTGACTTTGCTGTGCCATACGCTGCTCCAAAGCCTACAAAATCCAAAAAAAATATCCTTTAGTTTTCTCTCTCAAAATTTACAAAAAAAAAAATTGTCATCTGTTTAGAATTTTACTTACAACAGAAGATTGTCGCTGCCGCACATCCGAGTGAGCCAAAAATCGGCGCATATACCGGACAATAATCATGGATAGGTGCTGACATTATATTCTACTTTGAATGCTAATAGATTGGGGCTTTTTTTTAAAAAGATTCGCTACAGAGAAAAGTAAAAGTAGGACAAGTTAAAACTGAAAGGAAAACACTCTTCTAAAGGGAAGGGAAGGGGAAAAAGATCTTTGCAACAAACAGGATATTGCCACCTTTTCCAAATCTGCAGTCCAACGGCTCGTATATGAGCCGCACATACGAGTCGCCCATGTACGTCATCTTTATTTCATTCAAGAAATGTGTAAGGAAGTTCTCGTCAATATTTAAAAGATTATATGTTAAATTGCCTTGTTCCTAGTTTAGAGCAGTGGTGACTGCTCCTCGAATGCTATTATTATCAAGTCTGCGTCTCGGTTTGTCTGATACTTTTCTTGCGGCGCTTGCAATACGCTTAAATTGATGTAGACTATGTGTAATTTACATGTTATCTTTCGTTCAAGCCAGTGTATTTTTATGATGCAACATTAATATCTACATTTAAAACCTAACTCTCCAATAACTTCTACAATTAAATGCATGTCCATATATCCAACACCGTTTATGATACAAATGCTTGCATAGTTGTTTCAAGGTCGTCTTTATACAGTTTTTTTTTTCCAAGTTTTTAATTTCTTTGTTTAGTTAATTTAAAAATAATGCCATGATACATTTAATATATCTAGAAAATTTTGCTTAAAAAACTCTCTATACAACTTAATTAAATGACCGCAACGCGGCAGAAATTTGCCAGATATCGCGCATCGACCCATTTCACTTATTGTTGTCTATAGACAAACAGATAGACAAAAGTTGAGAAAGTGCGTAAAACGAATTATATATAGGAAACTATTCTTAGAAAAGTATAAAAAAAAGCAACTAAGCAGATGTAGCAACTGACCGCTTCGGTTCAGAAACAGCATCCGCTTGACCAGGTTGTCTAGACGACGGACCATTGCGATTCTCATCATTCCAAACAGCAGTTTCAACATCAGCCTCCTGAATTTTGCTAAAATACAACGGCCGTTTCTTAAAAGCAGCAACTTCCGCATCAATGACTACATATTTTACTGAAGACCCAGGACAGTCAAACATGGGTTCAAGCAGTAAATTTTCCATAATCCTACGCAAACCACGCGCTCCCGTTTGCTTGTCAATTGCCTGTTGCGCAATTGCATATAATGCAGGCCTAGTAACTCGCAGCTGAGCACCGCTCAGTGCAAGTAATGCCTCGTACTGCCGCACTAATGCATTTCTAGGCTCCACCAAAACACGCACCAGTGCATCCTTGTTCAGAGCACCGACACTGGTAACTACTGGCAACCGACCAATAAACTCTGGAATCAACCCAAACTTATTCAAGTCGCTGGGCTCTGTGTAATCTAGCGGATTAAACGGCACAGCTGCTGCGCTATTGGCGCTGCCACTGGTGCCGTCAAAGCTCACCGGAGCGACGTTCATCTCGTGAAGATTGACAGGCGTCGTTGTGTCACCGATTCTACGTACTGGATTGCCAAACCCAATCGATGCCTTGGAGATCCGCTCCATGATGATGCGGTCGAGCCCGACAAACGCGCCGCTGAGAATAAACAGAATGTTGCTGGTATCTACTTGGTACACATCGCCCTTTCCGCCATTGCTGCCGCCGCTACCACCACCCGATCCGCCGAGTCCATTGCCAAACCCGCCTCCTGACATTCCGCTTCCCCCTCCAGGCCCAAATGCACCGGAGAGCGGACCACCTCGACGTAGAGGACCGTTTACGCCAATGTTGCTGCTGGGAGCGGCTCCTGGAGCCGGCGGTGGAGTCAACGGCTGGTTGTGTTGCGGACCCTGCGACATGGGGCTCATTCCCTGTGGCGGGAACGGTGGCATCGGACCACCATGATGACCACCGCCTCCACCGCCGCTATGTCCAGACTTGTCTGTAACCGTAACCACAGTTCCCTCCAGCATCCTCAGTAGGCCTTGCTGTACACCCTCACCCGAGACATCCTTCGACATCGAGAATGAGTCAGGCTTACGCGCAATCTTGTCGATCTCGTCAATAAACACAATCCCATGCTCGGCACGTGCAACGTCATAGTCGCAGCTTTGTAGAAGACGTTGGACCACCACTTCTACGTCCTCGCCAACATATCCAGCCTGTGTCAATGGGGTCGCATCAGACACCGAGAATGGAACATCCAGGACCTGTGCCAGAGTCTTTGCTAGCAGTGTCTTTCCAGAGCCTGTGGGCCCCAGCAACAAGACATTGCTTTTCTCGAGCTGTGTGTCGATTGCAGATCCCTCCAAAGCCGAGAACATATCTGCAGAGTGAAGTTCTGGCTCAAAAAGCTGTCGAGAGCCCTTGGGCGGTGCGCCAGATCTATGTGCCATTCCACCGCCCTGGAGACTAGCAGATTGTTGTTGCTGTTGTGCAGTGGGGTGCTCAGCGTCATTAACAAACAAGTGGTTGTTTTCAAACGCATCACTCCACGGACGGGTTGTCGGGGGAATGTTCTGAGTAGGGTAGGCGCTTCCTGCTCCATTGCGCCCTACAAGTTATAAAATATATATGCGCATGGCAACTCCCATTAGCCATATAAACCCGCAAATAAAGCATAAAACTTGCAACCTCCCCTGCTTGCTCCACAGGCTAACCACTTACCATGATTGTGCAGCTGATCAAAAGAGTCGCCAAGACCACGTGGATGATGAGGCGTAACATTTGGAGAACCACCTGCTGCGGATGACGCAGTAGATGTGGCCGCATTAAAGGCAGCCGAGAGCTGCTCGCGGTGTTTCCTGATCGTATTCGCACGCACGCGGTTATAGTGATTGTACACAGCAACTGCCAGCGTCTTCTTTGCACGGTCCTGTCCGATCACATACTCGTCCAAATAGCGCATGATCTACAAAGTAAGCATATTCGCACGGATACGTTTCATTCAAGCACCATGCTTTTTCACAAAGGATAAGGGGAGAAGAGGGTATCAATAAAAATTTCCGTACGGGCCACATTTACGTCTAGAACCTCTACGAAAAGCCCGCATAACTTATGCTGACTAAAAAAAGCAATGTTATCAACGCTTTTGTACTGACAGCAGTTCATAGGGAGTTTTACTTACCATCTTTGGACTAATTGGCTCCATGCCAGCAGCAGGGCTTTGCGGAGGCATCTGGGGCATTCCAGCTGCAGCCGAGCTTTTTGCAGTATCACGACCACCAGTAGCCTGCGATTGCGTACTTGAGCCACTGGTGCCAAACGATGATCCCGAAGAGCTGGTGCCTTTGGCCGATCCTGTGTTCTGCCTAATGCTAGATTTCTTCTCGCTTGGATGAGATTTTCCAACACGCGACTTGTGTGACGCCGGAGGTCCATCAATATAATCCCACTGGCCAGTCTTGTATCGTGAAAGTGATGTGGAAAACTGACGACAAGTGTGCTGTCTATTCCCAGAAGTTATCGAAAGTCGAGCTGCATGTCTGACTAGTGTTAAGTGTTGGTAATACAGTATGCGGCTGGCCATATTGACGTGTTAGTCTTCGAATAGACAATGCAAGCCGAGTGAAATGAAGAGTGGTCGCTGAATATATATAAAATAGCTAATAAGAGAGCTTTTAAAAACCCTCTCAGAGGTGCTTTGCTAGTGATGTTATACAATAGAGAATATTAACGGAAAGAATATTGAGTGTTTGTAAAGGTAAGAAAGCAGTTGCTAAAGACGTAAGCATGCCTCGGATACGGGCTTTTTGCCTGCAAAGAGAAGGGGGTGACCACGTGCGCATTAGAAGCCGCAGAAAAGGACATCTACTGGACTTTTTACTAGCTGCCAAAGCAAAGCCTCCCAGATGATGTTTCTTGCATGAATCCACCCCCTTTTCTTCCCGTCTGAGCAGGTCGTGGATGTGCTGAAATCGACAAGAAAGGCGGAGCAGTATAAAAAGAGAGAATCTGTAGCAGGCCTAACAAGGCAAACCTCCGCAACCTATAGCAATCGTAGCACAAGCCCAGCACCAACTTTATCCTGTGCCAGAATCAGCCAACACGAGAGCCAATACGGGACAATCCACAGAAGATGGTCAGCTGTTAAATTATGCGCATCCAAGCGGACAAGATCCGATGCACTCCCAGAGATCACGCCAGCAAAGTCCATAACTTTGAGAGAGCCATCCAATCAATTTGTTGTGGTAGACTCTAAAATTTACAATCTATCGCAGAAGAAAGAGATATAATAATCACGCAGCTATCGAAGCTTTGAGCCATTACGAATATCGATATGGCAACAAAGTCAAAATGACTGCAAGACTAAACCAAATATTTATTATTGCGCAAGTATAAAAACACTAGCAATCATTACTAAAATGATTCAAGATGTAGTATAGTAGCTTGCTGCATCTACCTTGTTTTTTTTCTGCGCAAACATTTTTAAAGAATATTACTATTTAAGAGGTATCTTGTGATTTTACCAATGGTTCTTTGCCAGATATGGCACCAATTTCTTGTTGTACTCGTTCCTTACAAGCATCGAGTTCTTCTCGAAGAAACCTGCATTCAAAATAACGATTAAGAAAACCTGTTGGTTTTTCTACACACTCCAGCCATTTAATCTCACAATCCTGACATTTTTCCTCAGCAATCTTCTCTATCTCCTTTGGATTATAAAACCGTCTCCAATTTTTCGGTGCATCGTTGTCGTTTATTAGTAACGATAGATCTCCAACAGAATCTGGTTTCACAGGGTTCTTTTCAAGATTCTGCTTTGCTTTGAGTATAAAATCCTTGAGGAACTCGTCCGTAGTGGTATTCTGATAGTCGCGTGAACTACTCATTTTTTAAAGTTGTGGTAGAAACAAATAATCTGTATATAGCAGTTGTGCAACCAAAAAAATTTATGAAGCTTGCTACCCCAGGATAACTATGATCTAACAGTGTGGGCTTACAATATTGTGGGCAGCTCATTTCCAGGCTGTCAGCAAAGAAATAGTAAAGTGTTGCTTCTTAGGAGCCGCGCTTCTAGTGCTTTTCTTGAGCCTGTTTAGATTTATAAGGATGCCTGTCCCATGTTTTGGTGGACTGATGGTCTCTGTCCAAGCAGATCTTCACAAACCACCAATCTGATTTTCTCAGCAGTCTTTTACAAACCATCCACAAAGTTGTTAAAAATCCTTCTTTTCTACTTTTAAATATTTCACAGCCATTCCTGTTAATGTAAATGGTGGCTCGGTTAGTGTCACGGTACAACCAGGGTTCAGTGACTGCAGTGGCCTTTGTGGACGACACAACTGTTTTGTCAGCCAGCGGTGGCACTCTAGCGTTACATAGCGTAGAATCACAGCAACTTATTGATCAGATAAAGGTATTTGAGTATGCACGGATCCACGGGGTTTCAATACGAGAGGAACCAGCGGACTATAAGGAAAGCCGACAGAAGAACAGGGTGCGTGTGATAGTGTACGGATCAAAGTCATGGGCGATAGTCAGTGTGGACTGCCGAGAGTGCGCTTGTAAACGTATTAAGGTTGAGAGTGTGCATACAGCCGAGGATTGGATCAAGGCAGCACACTGGATAAGAGATCGCGAGACGAATGTACAGCTGGTAGCATTGGCAACAGCACACAACCAAGTGATTATCGCAGATGCTGAGAAAGGCATATGTGTGCACCGGGTATCCTGCGAGGAACGGAGCATCTTATACGCTGCGGAATTTTACGGTCACTTTACGGACGAGTTACTGGTGGCGGCAGGGACAGTATTCAACCAAGTGCTACTGTGGTCTGTGCGGCTACAGGATTCTAACGATATGCCAGTGCAACAGCGACTTTGCGGACACGAGGGTGTTATTTTCGGGCTTTCATTTAGCAAAGACGGACAGTTGCTCGCCTCAGTGTCAGACGATCGCTCTCTGCGAATATGGAAGCTACACAAACAAGTGCAGCCGCTGGCCACAGTATTCGGACACCAGGCGCGAATATGGCAGAGTGTATTTCTAGACCAATTTGTAGTTACTGCATCTGAGGATGGCACCTGTCGTGTGTGGGATCGACACACAATGGAAGCTGCAGATGTGTGGACGCAATGTGCAAAGAACGTGTGGTCTGTGGCAGCAAACAAAACTCAGTCGCTGGTAGCAACAGGCGGTGGCGACGGTTCAGTAGTGGTGTGGTCGCTGGATGCCGTGCGTGGTAAACGTGTGGAGCAGGAGAGCCGGCTGGATGTGACGCATTTGCCTCCCCAGTTAGAGTACAACCCGGGTGACCCACGGGTTTCAGAGAGCATACGTGGGTTTGCATTAATTACCTGGAATCAAGCACTGTTAACCACAGACTCTGGTTACATTATGCACTGCACTTGGAGCCAACAGCATGATAAAAGTTGGTACCCAATACTAAACGATTCTAAACTAGTTGGGTACTCAATGGTTGCAAGCTCTTCTGATGGAAGTCTGGTAGCAATAGGATTGCGCGACGGCTCAGTGATACTTTTGGCTCCATATTTATCACCCTCAATTAACATGATTACAGCACGGATACACAGCAGTGCAGTACGCACTCTAATTGTTCTACCGAGTGCTGAGTCAGAGTCCTTTGAGCTTATTACAGTGGATACCTCTGGACAGGTACTTTGGTCACGCGTAACACTATGTGACTCTGGGATTAGATGGAACGCAATTGCAGCGCTGGATGTTCCCCAGGGACGTGGGTTGTCCGTGGCAGCCGCTGTTAATCAGACACTTGGATGGGCGTCCATAGGCACAACAAACGGCTGCCTACTTTTATTTGAGCTACCATCTTCACTTGCCGAACTGCCGATGTCTGCACAGAGTCCAAATAACACAGCACGAGTGCTTATTCCTGTAATACAATGGCCGCGTGCACATGGAAAACACACATTAACAGCTGTGGTGTTGGAAAAGTCACATGCACAATTGACAAAAGAAAACAATAGTAGCTGTACTATTGTGACAAGTGGGCGTGACGGTCAGATTCAGAGATTTAGCGTACGCGTGGTGCCAGAGACACAAGCACCAAATGAAGCAGACAATGTGCGTTGTGGAGCATTGTCCAACAATAAAACGGTGATTGTAAGTCGTATTTCAGGCGAACGACTAACGGAAGGTTGGATAGAAGGGCTGTTTGAACAAGAGAAAAGACATTTACATGCAGTTACTTTCTACCGAAAGCGTTTGGAATTATTGGATTTGTCTGGCACAGTTCCACTGGTGGTGTTATCGTCAATAAGTTCTGGTGCCAGCAAACAATGGCAGGTGTTATTTACACCACATGGCATTCGCATAGGTTTTATGCGCAAGGGACATCTGGCCACTTACTGTTTATCTCAACAATTACAGTCATCTCATACCAGCAGAATGCTGGTGCGCGGGATCTCCTCACTGGATATCCGTACTATTTGTGCTTTGCAGTTGAATGGAATGATGCTAATTGCCAGCAGTGGTGAAGACTGTCATGTGAGACTCCACAAATACACAGAAGATGATAAGTCAAAAATATGTTTATTAGCGTCAGAACGACGTCACAGTTCTGCTGTCCGATGTGCAGTATTTGTTCCGTCTCCTGAGGAAAGTGAATTTCGGTATTTGATAACTGCAGGAGGCGGTTGTGAGTTGCGATGCTGGAGAATTTGTGTTTCTTCTTTCTATTCAAATCCCTCTGATTCAAATGCTACTATGATAGAGTGGGCTAAAGTAACAAAGTCAGACTCTGCCGACCTTCGCATTATGGACATTGCTGTTATCCACACAAGCAAATCAACACTTGTTGCTGGTGGTTATTCCGATGGTAGTGTGCGTTTATGGCGCATGGATAAGGATTTCCATACTTTTGAATGTGTGGCACGGGATTATGCAGGTACACATTGTGTACTATCTATTGTTGCAATCAACATTGGCAATGAGAGAACCCTGCTTGTAAGTGGTGCAACTAATGGAAAAGTTTCTTTCTGGGACATTTCTAATTTTACTACTTGCACAAACGACATGTCTGATGAAAAACAGCTGCGATCAAAAGAAGCTGATTTGTGTTCTTCGCTTTTAGCAGTGCACGATGTGCATCAGTCAGGTGTAAACTCCATTTATATCCAACTCAGTACTGAAAATGTATGTAAAGAAAATCCACTAGTGCTTGTGGCAACTGGTGGTGACGATGGCTGTGTGGTGGTACGCAAGATAGAGGTAGACAAAACACAAGCTATAATGGTGGCAGAAGTTCGTCATACAAATGCACATGCATCATCTGTTAAAGGCGTGGTGCTTTTAGAAAATGAGCTTTTGTGCTCAGTATCTACTGACCAACGCCTGGCACTCTGGACATTGCCAAAATCAGATCAAACTCCTGATACACAACTACGTCTATTGGCAATGACATTTACTCAGGTAGCTGATCCTTCTGCTTTACACCTAGTGAAGCGTTGTAGAGAACGCTACTTATTGATAGTAGCTGGAATGGGCATGGAAATCTTTGATGCTGAAGCTAACTAATTTTTT
>JANBTM010000022.1:27274-42938 GCA_027578695.1 Coemansia sp. RSA 1365 | reverse complement strand
AATCATCAGTTTTAAGCACTGCCATATTCTGAGATGATTCAAGGCCCAATTCTTCACGTTCTCTAATCTTCCTTCTAATGCGCTTCTCCTTGCGTCTAATCTGATCAGCCTCACGATCAGCAACATCCGCTTCATCCATAAGAATACGATTACGCTGTTGAAATTCATCAACCATTTTGTTAACATCGCCTTGTTGACGAAAGCTATCTTCATCTTGCAGTTGGTAAATGGGACGAGCATTTCCGTCTTCATCAAATACCACTCGTTTATTCCTGGTATTCTTAATAAGTTTCTCCTTCATCTTACGCAATTGTCGTTTCGATAACTCCTGCAATGGAACAATTGGCAGTTTCGCGGTGTCTTTATCGGTAGTCTGAACTGAATCATCGCTGTCATCTGAATCGCTTAGTGTATGGTCAGCACGTTTAAGAGTAAAATCACCATCACTCGTGTCAGAATGATCAACTAATTTTTGATAATGACCGGCTAAAACACTCGCGTTTTTACGAGCAAACATTTTATCCGCTTTAGTCTTAACTGTAGCATCAATGGGAACATCAGCAGTATTTTCTTGTTCAATCTCCTTCATACGAGCCTTTCTTATTTGTTCGCGTTCATCCTTCTGGAGTAAATTTTCATCTTCATACGATTTGTTCTTATTGCCATTGCGTTTAATAAATTTGACCTGTGGAGTACCAGGCAATCCCAAGGATTCTGCAAACTCCTCCAGTGGCAATTTATCAACATCGAATATTTTTTTGTTTTTCTGTAAGAAAACAGATCGTACGTAAGTAACAAATGCTCGCTGTCCCAAATATTTTGTTTCCGAATCCTGAAAACAAAAGTGTTGTAGTTGTTTAGCAACATTTAATATCTTGTTACTTTTCGGACTAATTTCCTTTATAGGAATATTCCTCTCGTTCAACAAACTAATCATATGTGCTTCGCTAGGAAGTAAGAATAATAGACTTTTCCCAGAAGCTTCATATCTAGCAGTGCGACCAACTCTATGCAAATAAGTATCAGAATCCTCAGGACAATCAACCTGTACAACCCAATCAACTGCAGGAAAATCCAATCCACGTGCTGCAACATCTGTACAAAGCAATGCTGCTTTAGTAGTGTTTTTGAATTTTTCAAATATCTCAACTCTACGCATTTGCTTCTGCTTCCCATGCATATGCAGAAGTGGAATGCCAGGACGCGCTTTAGTAAATGTTTCGTAGACAAATCTTACTTGCTTTCCACTCGATAAGAAAACAATCACCTTGTTGTTTGCGTGCGTCCTCAGAAACGAATATAACATATCCAGCTTTTGTGGGAGTTCAACCGTCATATAATGTTGTAATAGTTTGCTAGGTGTGCTAAAGCGATCTTTTTCATGTACTCCAACGTATTCAGGCCTTTCAAGACTAAGACGTGCTAGATCCTTTACTGATTTTGTCTGAGTAGCCGAGAAAAGTAATGTCTGTCTTTGACGAGGTAAATTCTCGATAATCGCATTCATAGTTTTCTTAAAGCCCAAATCCAATATACGATCAGCCTCATCCAACACTAAAACCTGTAAATTGTCACAATCAAACCCAGCGGTTTCATCCATATGTTGAAGAAGACGACCTGGAGTACAAACTAATATATTCATTCTACTCATAATAGCCTTCTCTTCTTCAACTTGCTTGCCGCCAATAATAAGACCAGCTGAGAGTTTATGGTAGCGACCAATCTTACAGAGTACTTCAAATATCTGCATTGCCAATTCGCGAGTAGGTGAAATGACAAGAGCACCCAATCCATCTAATTGTGTCCATTGATGACGATAGAGTATTTCCAGAATAGGAATAAGAAAAGCCAATGTTTTTCCCGATCCTGTTTTTGCAGCACCTAATACATCACGTTTAGCTAATGCGTAAGGAAGAGACTTGTGTTGGATCTCTGTCATCTCTGCATAATGTGCTCGCTCCAGTCCCTGTAAAGTAAGTTCGGATATTGGTAACTCTGTAAAAAGTTTCACAGAACTATCTAGTGCGCCGTTATTTGCTAAAGTAAGTGCACGTTGTCCTAGTGCCTCGATTTTCTTAATATCCTCCTCACGTCGCAACCGCCTTTTTTCAGTAGCTGTTACCACTGATGGTTTATTGTTCTTCGCAGCACTTCCTCCCTTTGCCATTATTCTGATATCTATTGTGCTATTGCTTGCTTTTTAAAAAAATGTAAATAGATATGAGAAAATTGTTCACAAATAGAGCGAAAGAAAGAAGAGATCACAAAGTGAAAAAAAATGTTTGGTATTTTTTTTGTTGATTAATCTGCAAATCTGATCTGAGCTATCCAGATGGATTTCAATTACGGCAAGCCAAGGCAAAGCGGACACTATCACGACAGAACATTTTTGATCCTTTTCAGCATATTTTCTGTCGTGTTAAGCTGACCAAAGAGTTTTTATTATTTTTCATTCTTTTTGCAGAGAACGTGTTTTAAAAACAAAAGACTAACTTTTTTCAATTTCAGTTGTTGAATCATGAGCAATCAGTGGAACGATCCCGAGAAGCAGCTGCAGCAAATGTTGAGAAGGTTTCAACAAATGTTCAGCAACGGTAGAGGAGGCAGAGGTGGTCCTTCTAAACAATCATTTGGAGCAGTTGGAGCAATTGTAACAGTCGGAGTACTTGGCTGGGGAGCAATAACTTCACTTTATAATGTGGATGGAGGACATCGTGCTATAAAGTATTCTCGTCTTTCGGGAGTAAAGGAAACAGTTTATGGAGAAGGGACACATATTAGAGTTCCTTGGTTTGAGACCCCGATTATTTACGATGTGCGTGCCAAACCTCACAGTATCCAATCGTTGACAGGAACTAAGGACTTGCAGATGGTAAACATTACTTGTCGTGTGCTCTCCCGTCCTGATCAACATGCACTACCGGCAATATACCGTAGATTGGGAACAGAATATAACGAACGTGTGCTGCCTTCGATTATTAATGAGGTGCTTAAGAGCGTCGTAGCACAATTCAACGCATCCCAGTTGATTACTCAGCGTGATCGTGTTAGCAAGATGATTCGTGATAATCTAATGAACCGTGCGTTGGTATTTAATCTGGTATTGGATGATGTTTCTTTGACTCATATTACTTTTAGTCCTGAATTTGCTGGGGCTGTTGAAGCTAAGCAGATTGCTCAGCAGGATGCGCAGAGAGCTGCTTTTATTGTGGAACGTGCCAAGATGGAGAAACAGAGTATTATTGTCAAGGCTGATGGTGAAGCTGCTTCTGCTGCTTTGATTGGTGAGGCTGTTAAGAATCAACCTGGTTTCCTTGAACTCCGTCGCATTGAGACTGCCAGAGATATCTCTCATATTCTGCAAAAGTCTCGCAATCGTCTCGTGCTTGATTCGAGCTCGTTGCTACTCAACGTCACTGAGCCGTCGCCTGTGGAGAACCCGAAGAAGTAGTCGATTATCCAATCATCTTTTTTTATCAAATTTCAGTTTTGCTATAAAGTAGCGTTGTTGGTTGGATCAACCGTGGAAAATGTCTGGGCTGTATATCACGTGGTTCATGGTGAGACAGATGAAAAATGATTTGGCGCATGGCAAACCCCCTCTTCCTTCTTTAGCTTTTCTACCCTTGATTTTAGCATACACTTTCTGAAGATGGACTATTTTGAAGCTTTGAAGACGTCAAAGAACCAGCAACACGAATACTATGCACACTCACCCATACCGCTACCAAAGGATAACGACGTAGGATCAGTGATCAACTACATTAAGAAGACATGCGATGACTTGTACTTTACAAGTGAGAGTGACGAACCTGTGGATGTTTACCAACTTTCAGCAACCGGATTGCAAGCTTTAGAAGCAGACATTGATAAACTAAAACTGCCGGAGGCGAAGGATTTTGCTACGTTTACTGCTGGAAATATCACGCCATATGAGAAGGGTTTTGTGTCAGAGAAAAAGTCTGTGGATAATTTTTTCAAACTCTTGTGTAACCAACAGGTTTCGGAGAGACAGAAACATTTGGCAAAATCCCTGGAAGCTGCTTTCAAAAAACTCACTAGCTGCCCTGGAACTGATGTTGCTTGCTACAGAATTGGCTTTCCGCCTAAAATCGAAGTATATGTTGTCATGCTCATCGATGGTCAAGTTGTTGGAATAAAGACTCTGTCTATTGAAACCTGATCCATTTGTGTAGAAAAAAAGTTTTTATTACAGCATAGTCTTGTATATACGTGTTCTTATCCACTTGTTTTTTCAATATGACCAAAGGATCCTTCTAAATTGAATAAGGTTGTTTTATTAGCCGGAGATTGGCCAGTGAACCCAGCGGAATGGGATGGTTGCACAGTTTGATTTAATAAAATTAAAATGATTCAGCCTCTCCCACAGAGAAATTGCAAAACCCTGCCAGCAGATGGCGTCATACTCATTGGCCTACGAAGCATGATGAGACAAGCCCAAAGAGAAATGTAAATCCCATCTCTATTAGTAACACCTTTTTTTCCGCACTTTAATCTTTATCTTAGAGGTCGGAGTGCTATCTATGATGACTTTAGTTGAGATATGTTGGTGGGGTTGAGTTTTTTTTTTTTTTCTATAAAAACACTCTGTCGGCAAAAAAAAGTAAGATAATGCTTGCAAACGAGAATTTATTCATCACATCATTTTATACTTTTTTGGATTTTAATTATCAACCTTATTACCGAAAAAAAGATCTATACTAAAAAAGTTCTAGTAATGGCCAATACACCACACGGAGGAATTCTCAAGGATCTTTATGCTCGCGATGAGTCCAAGCAAGCAACTCTGCAAGTAGAAGCAGAATCATTGCCCACTCTAACGCTAACAGAAAGGCAGTTGTGTGATTTGGAGTTGATTCTTAATGGCGGTTTCAGTCCTTTGGAAGGTTTTCTTACAAAAGAAGAATACGATAGTGTCATTAAAAACATGCGTTTACCCGACGGTACACTATGGACAATGCCAATTTATCTCGATGTTGATCGCACAGAACTCGACAGATTGGGCGTATCAACAGGCAGTCGTGTAGCATTGCGCGATCCACGCGATGATCAAGTATTGGCAATTCTGACAGTCACCTCAGAATTTCAAGTAGACCGTGCTGTAGAAGCCGAAGCAGTATATGGTGCTAATGATCAGGCACATCCAGCCGTTCAGTACTTATTCCAAAGTACTCGTGATACTTACGTGGGAGGACCATTGGAAGCTGTTAATGCTCCACAGCATCACGATTATGTAGCAATCCGCAGATCACCAGCAGAAGTGCGCACTTTGTTCAAAAAACTCAATTGGACGCGAGTAGTGGCTTTCCAAACTCGCAATCCTATGCACCGTGCACACCGTGAACTTACTGTTCGTGCTGCACGTATGCGTCATGCCAATGTACTAATTCAACCAGTAGTAGGATTAACAAAACCTGGTGATATTGATCATTTTACTCGTGTACGTGTGTATCAGGCTATTATGCCCAAATATCCTAATGGTATGGCACAATTATCATTGCTACCATTGGCTATGCGCATGGGTGGACCACGTGAGGCTGTTTGGCATGCTATTATACGGAAGAACTTTGGCGCTACACACTTTATTGTTGGTCGTGATCATGCTGGTCCTGGAAAAAACTCTGCAGGACAGGATTTTTATGGTCCATACGAAGCTCAAGAACTTGTACTGCGCTACAGAGACGAATTGGATATCGAAGTTGTTCCCTTCCAAATGCTTACTTATCTGCCCGAAACTGATGAGTATATGCCTATTAACGAAGTCCCTGAAGGTACAAAGACTCTGAATATCTCTGGTACCGAACTACGTCGTCGTTTGAAAACAGGAGCTCCCATTCCTGAATGGTTCTCATATCCAGAAGTTGTACGCATTCTACGCGAAGCTAATCCTCCAAGAGATAAGCAAGGGTTCACTGTTTTCCTCACTGGTCTCCACGCTTCTGGTAAGGAAGCTATTGCACGTGCTCTCCAAGTAGCATTAAACCAGGAAGGCGGGCGTAGTGTATCACTTCTTCTTGGTGAGACCATCCGTCATGAATTAAGCTCTGAACTTGGTTTTACTAAGCGTGAACGTGATATTAATGTTGGTCGCATTGGTTTTGTTGCTGCAGAACTCACTCGTGCTGGTGCTGCTTGTATTGCTGCTCCAATTGCTCCATACAATGATGCGAGGCAATTGGTTAAAACACAAGTAAGCAAATCTGGTGGTTTCTACCTGGTACATGTTGCTACTCCTCTTGAGGCATGTATTAAGAACGATCGCTCTGGTGTTTATCAGCGTGCTATTGATGGTGAAATTAAGGGTTTCACTGGCATTGATGATGTATATGAGAATCCAGAAAACCCTGATCTTGTTGCTGATATTACAAAAACTGCTATTTCTCAAATTGTTCACGAAATCATTCTTCTTCTAGAACGTGATGGATACATTGGTGATCGGTAAAATAGTTTTTTATCTATTCTTTCATACTTTTTTAAAAATATTAACGTTTATACAATTTGAATATCTTTTGCTATATTATGCATATTGTCTGAGTATATCCATCATGCATTTTTTTAGCTGTGCAATACAGTTAACAATATATCTATCATCAATCGTTATTTTCAAGGCATTTTATTGATGCACAGAGAGTTTGCTTTATGGCTCTATTACACTCATATGTGCAGATAAGGGTGTCAAGTTGATAGATTTTATTTAACAATAGAACGTCTTAAAAAACTATATAATTGACATATCCCACTCAGACCAGCTAATTAAGTCAAGTTTTAGTATTGCTGTTCTTGTGAATCTGTGTTAGGTGTTTTTATAAAAAGTATTAATAAATCTATCTGACTTTATTACATCAAAGAATGGATTATTTAGTTATTTACATACCAGTCAAATGTAAGCTATGCAAAGCTGATACTCAAGGTCAAAATGCGTGTCCAGACTGTGGGTTTATCCAGTAGTTGACCACATGCCTGCAAAAAATATTTGAAAAAAAATAAGCAATAGATTTTTATAATCTCAACACATTCAACGCGTCATTCACATACGCGCCCATACCTTCGACGCGAAAAATAAAAATCTCTCTCCCTATAATTGAAGGGATACGCTCGATCAACAATAAAAATTGTTTTGCTTATCTTTTGCTTTTATTCTCAATAAAAGAAATAATTTTATACCAACCTTCCACAACTAATGGCAGCTTCATCACTTAGTAGGACTCTTGATGATCAGGAGGACACCCAAACCAGTGCATTTCCAATAGCCAAGCGCGCGAAACTATGCTCAGAATCCACTGACAACAAACAAACATATTTGGACTTGGGGTTACCCATCAACCAAGCACTAACTACATCCTACACGTTCTTCTCACCACTTACAGAGGTTTCCAACAGCCCAGAAGATGGATTTGTGCTAGGAGTAGATGAAGCTGGTAGAGGCCCTGTATTAGGACCAATGGTATACGCAACCTGTTTCTGTCGCGAATCATATTACAAAGAATTAAGTTCAGTGGGGTTTGCAGATTCCAAACAGCTAACAGAAGAACAAAGAGAAAGACTATTTCTAAAATTACAAACTTCTGAAATACGTAAACACGCAGGTTGGTCAATCCGTTGTATATCACCACAGGATATATCACAAAGTATGCTACGTCGTGTTAAAACAAGTCTTAATGAGGTGGCTCATGATGCTACAATACAATTAATACAAGATGCAATAGAACGCGGTATATCTCTACGAAAGGTTTTTATTGATACTGTGGGTCCTCCAATTAGTTATCAGAAAAAGCTACAAGATTTATTCCCAAATATCCAAATTACTGTAGCTAAAAAAGCCGATAGTTTATATCCTATAGTAAGCGCTGCGAGTATTTGTGCTAAAGTCTCTCGGGATAAACATTTGGAAAACTGGGTTTTTGTTGAACCAATGCTTGATCTATTATCAAAGAAATATGGTTCGGGGTATCCTGCTGATCCAAATACTATAAAATGGTTAAGAGAGTCTCTTGATCCTGTTTTTGGTTATCCTGGGATTATTCGTTTCAGTTGGTCCACATGCAAAAAGTTACTAGACGAATGCGCTGTACGTGTGTCATGGCCTGACGACGAAGACGACACTCCAAAGAATGCAAAACTCTCTAGTAGATACTTTATTCGCTCTACCAAGGATACTGCCGATTCACGCCAACGTAGCAAGTTTTTCAACCGTCACAAGGCTATTGTGTTAGTTTCATCCCTTTAAACACATTAGTAGATATAATATCGCACTGCTTGTATTTGAAAGCTGATAGAAAATAACCAAATCGTCAATTAGCGTGGCAAATGTTTGTGAGAGAATTACCAACCACGCCATACATAATCCAAAATAGCGCAACAGCTAATATAATGGACTGTCAGGCATTTTCGAGCGGTATCCACCTCGTGGTGGTGGCAACAACGGCGGGGGTGGAGGAGGAGAAAGCTGCCGTATTTCGCTGTTATCTCTGCCTCTCTGACTCTGCACATACCCGCGATCACGGCCATAGTCACGGCCATACGATCCTTGAGAGGACCTAAACCCATGACCATTTGTACCTCTGCTCTCCTCATATTCACGACTGTCTCGCGGTTCATCGTAATAAGAATCGCGATGATACGAGTCATGACCCTTGTGACCCGAATGGTAACCAGGCGACCTACTACGGCCTTCATAATGATCATTTTGCGGAAGATCATTAGGATGGTCTCTACGACGTCTATCACGAGTATTAGCACGCCTACGCAGATGATAAGGGGCATTAAACCGACGACCACCAAAATGACCAGAACCCGTTCTAAAATATCCATCACTATGGTAATGGTTGTTTTCAAAATGACGTCTTTCGCGTGGAGATGTATTACGACCCCTGTACTTGCCCTGCATGGGTCCATTTGTCTTGGAAGTAAACGAAAAATCAACTCGTACCTTACGTTCGTGTATCAATGTATCGGTTAGTGCATCTCGAGCTCTCTGCGCATCTGCAACGTTTTCCATATTAACAAATCCAAACCTTCTCGAACGTCCGTCCTAAAAACGCGCATAAATAAATGGGTGGAATTCACAAATGGTCTCTTTTTGATAAAAACCCATACTGTTTTTTTTTTGTTCACTTGGACTGACATTTTATCCATGTCACCATCTCCTGCTGCTGCTGTTTGTAAGACATGTGTCTGAAAATAGTAAACTTTTTTTTTTTGGTGCTTACATGTGGGTCACGGATGACCTGAATTGTTTCGATAGGACCATAGCGTCCAAAGATTTCTCGCAAATGGTTCTCGGTAGTAAACTTGCTCATTTGAAATATTCCAAGTACTCGACACGGTGCTGGTTCGCCCTGCTAATACACAGAATTCAGCAAAAAAAGTAGAATATCAATAATAAAAAAGACATTCCAAGGCCATCTTTAAGTATAAACTGAATCAAATCAATCTTTACATGTCCACTAGACACAACAGAGGAAAAAGTAAAGAAGGATTGTTGATACTTACTCTGTGATTCTCATCGCTGCCGTTCCTAAATACATGAAATGTGATATGCAAAAAAGAGAAGCATACGTCAAAAAAAGCAAAAAGCAATCAGTAAACCAAAAAAGGAAGCACAGAGCAACAAGAATGTTCCTTTTCAAAGAATAATTCGATTCAAACAAAAGGAGTAGTCACGTACCTTCGGTATGGCTGACTATCACCATTCCGGTGTCTATGACCAGAATGATTGTCTCTGCTATCACTACGACCATATTCTGCAGCAGAATTATGAGTGTCTCTTCTGTCCGTAGAATAACGCGGACTAAGTGAACGTCTATCATGTTTATGATAAACATGTTCTGTGTGTGTAGAACCAGTATTACGTCGCTGTTGATTATAACGAGATTCTGATGGATTATAATGACCAGACCGCTCATGTACCTCTTTGCTTAAACTACGTTCTACACTACGACTATGACTACGAGATACACTACGACCAAAGTTACGAATGTCCATGCGACGTCTCACTCTTTCTGCACTACGTGGTGATAGTTGACGGTTGGGTTCTAAACCTTCTACAACAGTAGAACCCATTAACTTGGGCTGCAAAGAAAGTGGCTCTGAAGGAAGTATAGGATTTTCCTTGCTCATATTTTCTGCTGTTCCTATGCGACTCTTCAGCTAAAAAAGAGAAAGGGTAAATGTAAAGTCAAAAGGAAAAAAAATATGATAGCAAAATAAAGCTTACTAGGCAAAATAAAGACAAAGAAAAGAGAATTAGCTTTTTTCCCTCCAGTTCTTTTTTAACCTTGCGGGTACTTTTCCTGATGATCTGAATTTTTTTGAACAGAATCAACTCAAAAAAAAAGAAAATGGGACAAGTGAGAAATGACAAAGAAACTCCCCCCTGCTGAACTCTGCATCTTTCTTTATCAAAAACAACCTTCCACACTTAAAAAATACAAGGTGATCATGAAAACAATATTACAGACACTACGGGAAAGGAAATATTTCATATTAGGACTGATAGTAGCACCACTTGGATTATACACAGGTATAAAAGTCAAGCAGTGGCGATCTGACAAGAAGCTACAAAATATTCGACGTGAAGTAGATAGTGTAAACGCTTTACCTGAAAAAGAATCAGGTACATCTAGTATCCGTTCAGAGTTAGAGAGTTTACAAGAAAGTAAAGCCACTCTACGTCGTCAGGAATCATTGATAGAGTTAGAACTCGAGTCAATTAATCAAAAACTCAAGCGACTAGATAGGCAGGATAACAAACAAAAATAAAATTGTTTGTCATGAATAAGTATTGTGGATGCAGTGTTTTTATTGCTACTGATGTTTTACAGAGGTTTGCATAACCCTTTTTTACTAAGAAAAGTGACAACTGCAAAGGAAGGTAAAGGATGTACCAAAACGACAGTACACAAATTGGTCGACGTATTTACTCGTGGTTATCAGCAGAAATTGTATACGACGCCCGCTGGCGTAATGATGTTGGCAGATGATCATTACCAGTAGCAGATGAGCTCGCTTGCTCCTCACTACTAAGATTATGATTTTCAGCACCACTCTCAGCATCACTATTCAAGTGCTCGTCGTATTCCACAGCTTCTTGGACATTGTCGCCCGTTTTAGTAGGATTAACACTCTTCGAATGTAATTCAGGCTCAGGAGTAGTATCAGAAACCGCAGCATCATGGATATGTTCTTCATGTGTAGTGTTTTGGGGATGTTCATCAACAATTTCCTCAGTTTCCTCGCCAATATCCTGATGAAAAGCTTTACATAGGATGCGTGGGGCACGAAGAAGTCTAATACCACCACTCTCAGCTCTTTGTGGCCATTCTTCGCTCAAGAACCAAAAGACATGACCAATGGCAATAGCAACCAGATCACCTGTAGGCCATCTATTTTCTATGAGGGATGAGAAGGCCACAAGAATCCAAGGCAGATATGCAGCAGAAGTAGTAAATAGACCCATGATATTGATAAACAAATACGAGTAATGTCTCGACCACATGTAAGTAAGTGAGGAAATGAGTAGATCACCCAAGAACGGTACACCCAAATAAGGCGAAAGAGTCAGTAAAGTCGCACACATAAGAATAATCATCCAAACGAAATCTGCTGGTCGATTAAGATATGAGCCTTCTTCAAGGTCGCGACAATAGCGTACAATAAAGTATATGTTGAGCATCCAATCCAACGAAAACCCACCAAGAAACAGAAAAGTTGTTAATAAACGCCAATATTCTCCCCTTACAAATGTGTTGTGGTTGTTGTGGAAAAGTTGAAAAGGTGTCACCCACTCCATTTGCAACGCTAAAGTTAGCACTACTATTCCAGTTGTATAGACGCGAGTAAATATCGGCAATTGCAAATACCATTCTTCTAGTGGATTGGGCATTGTTCTTTTTCTAATTTTAATAAGAAAATATAAAGAAACTAATGTGAAAATGCAGTTAGCTTATAAAAGATGTGCGTTTACAAGTGTGAAGAAGCAAAAAGGATATTAAAAGTTGTTAAAGACTTCTCAGGAGCCATTAAAATTCGATTAAGCTTATGACTTTTTGATCACCAACCAAACTCTTCCAACACCCAATTTTTTTTTTTTTGCAGATAAGCCAACGTTGTTTCCATTTCTTAAATCTGTTTGTTAAATTTTTCTTGTTCCTTTTTTTTTTTTAACCTGTAAGCTTTTTAAAGCGTAGAGGAATCTGGGGGAGGTGGTTGGACCATGTTTATTAGAGCGTTTGGAAGACGCACCACGACCCCAGCTCACCACATATCCGATCAACGCCGTCACAGCCAACATACAGATATAATATGTTATTCCTTAAGCAAGCGACGCAATTTAAACACTGCAGCCAGTTGTAGCCAGGGAGTAGTACGTAAACAGTCCTTGTCAGTTGTATCAGCAACAGAGAAAGCAAAGGCGTGCGGATCGGCACTGCAGAAAGCACAGTTGGTAACAGCCGCCAACGTAATTTCCCCAGCATCCGCCGTTTTGGGAGAAAATGCACGCAAGGACTCTATTGAAAAGTTAACCAAACACGTAGAGGCTGCAGATGCTATTGGCGCCGTTCAGCACGTCTACTGTATGCGACGTGATAATCTATTACAGACAAAAGGCAACAATACACAGCACGTTATTGAGGATACGGAAGTGGTACTAAGTTTGTGTAATCTTATAAGGAAGCAACACAGTTGGGAGTATTGTGTAGATATTCTGGATTTGATTCTGGAAATGCGTTATACCAGTCAGCACCCACAGCACACGCATATTGGAAAACTTAAAGTGGATCCGATTATTCCGCGCGTGTTAATAGAAGCAATTATTTCGCATCGTCTTTTTGCACTTCCCGAACGGCGACAAGCAGGACTTACAGCATTACAAGTGTTTTCAGACTTTGGCTTTTCTCCAACAAACACAAGTGATTTGTTACTAAACATTCGCATTTGTGGATTTCTCTCAGATGCGCGACAATTACAGAGACTATCAAAGCCTGTAATATCAGCAGATATGACTTCTGAGTTGCGTATTGAATTATCATTGGCTTATGCTCGTTGTTTAATGCCCGAGGAAAGTATTGCACTAGCAGCACAATTACCAACACTTTCCAATGTGCATAATATTGAGAAAACTATTGCGCTGTGTATATCGTATGCTGAAAAAGGAATGATTGACGAATCTCAAGCGCAACTAACAATACTTAAGCAAAATGATTCTCTTTGGGAAAATCAGGATACATATGATAAGGTTGCTGTGGTACATCACACAAAACTTAATGCCATATATGGAATGGCTTTGACTGTTATTCCACGCTTACCTTTTACTGAAAATTTGCACACGGTTGCTTCTGCACATTGCAGCCCCAGATATTTGCCCGGTTATTCTAATCGCATAGCGCAGATGATGGCTTCCGCAGTATCCGATCTTCGCAAAAACGTTGACAGACAGGATTGGAGACGGTTGGGACTTCACAGTCATCTGTTTCGTTGCGAATGTATGTTATTTGCCATGGCACACAGCGGTGCTCTTAAAAGCATCGATATATCGTTGGCTGACTTGGCTAAACGCCTCCACAGTCTTCAGAACGAACTGGTACGCAGCATGGCATCTCATACATCTGCTGGCAGTTGTCAGGATGCTATGTTGTGTGGAGGAGATTATGCATCAACACTATTACGTCATTTTCTCTGGGCAGTGGTATTTATGCGGGAGAGAAGCAGAGTAAAGCAAATCGACATTATTTGGACCGAACTAAAACATGCTCAGAAATTTATCCCAGGCTTTAAACTATCTGCTGCTGATCTGGAACCCGCATTCTTGATTGCTCTTCCGAGAATTGTACTGGCCAAATCAAACGCTGGGAATTTTAAAGAGAATTCTGCATTCATGCTGGCTGATGAGTTTCTATGTAATACGGGCCGTGCTGGCAACCATACTTTTGTCTCTGAGCTAATGCATTGGGCTGAAACTGCCTGGTGCTCTTCTCGATCGGACCATCGGCTTTTCCCGCTGTGTATTCTGCTTGCTGCTATGCAAGGCAAATCAAATCTAGCATTGAAGATTACAGATTTGGCTCTCAGTTTCCCACAGATTCGCATTAGTCATGGTTCTCTTGGCATGGTCAACTCGCGTAATTCTGTCTTTTACCAGCGCATGGCCATGGTGCTATCGACATTTCGGGCTGGCTCAGATTTGGCTCTTACACTCCTTCGTTCGCGAATGCAGTCACAATCATCCCCGGAAGCTCTTACAGAACGTATGGCTGTTGCTTTTATGTATTGTTGTGTCCGCTCGCGGAATGAGTCAGTAGCCAAAGATATTATCACCGCCTTGGAGACACGAGAAAATCATCCAATATCGCCTAGAGTTCAGGAGTTGTATATGCGTGCTTGCATCCGTAGCGGTCAGATCTCGACGGCTCTGGCTGCCTCTCGACACCTTAATTATGAAGGAAAATCAACACAAATTGGCGAGTCCTCGTTTGTGGAATTCCTCAACTACATGGCCGATCAACGTGTATCAGCAACTGCTGCTGAACATATATTTGACGTGTGGCTGCAGATTGAAAATTACAAAGGCCGTGCGACTATTGCGCTAGTAGACAAGTGGAATACCTGTGAACTTGGGCGCAGTACAGCCATGACTTCAAATAAGCTTCTGCCAAATGAGGGCATTTCAGTAATTAACGCGTTGGAAAAGGCAGGAGTTTCTGCTGCTGCTTCTGGATCCCGATCAAACAAACACTTCTTACGTGATTGGGAGTATCATATGGTTATGTCTCTGATTAGCGCATATATCAATGCTGGTTTACCTAAGCGCGCTACTCAATGGGAGCTTTGGATTAGAGAGGCAATTCATAACAAAAAGCTTTTTATGAAACCAGAGTTACTTGTCCGTGCAGCTCGTTTAATTATGAGACATTTGGAACGTGGTACTTGGGCACATATTCAAGCCAGTTTAGATCTACTCATTGCCATTGATAATAATCTTGGTAAAGGTCATCTTATTAAGAAGGTTGCTTATTTAAGTTTGCTTCCTGTGTATCGCGCATTTTCTGAATTGTTTTCTAAGCGTGATAATGGTGAGCAATTAATGGTTCAGATAAGAGAGTACTTGGAAGAACACGATACCTTGTACATTTTCAGATATTTTGACAAATAATCTCGTAGAGTAGCAAAAAAAAAAAAATTATTCACTGCAATACACAATAGTTCAAACCAAAAAAAGTGCAATGATATAAATATTTGTTTTTCTGCTATACTAGTTTTTACATTCCTTCAATAAGTTTACGGTTTTCTTGGTCAATTTCCTTCAATCGATCAATATGATCGTTCATAATCTTGCGATACTTGGCCAAAATCTCTTCTTTAAGTTGAATATCTTGACGTAGTTCGGATATCTCCTTCTCTAATATATCCTTTGATGTGTTGGCATCATTGGGAGTTTCATCCATTTTGCTTTTAAGTTCTGTCAATTGTCTATGAACTACAGTAACTTGATTACAAAATGCTTGCGCTCGTTGCTGTGCATCTTTAGCTGCTAAATCTTTTGCGGCTGGTGGAAAAAGTGTTCGTATTGCTGTCTCTACATTCTCGTCAATATTATCGAATAGAGCTTCCATTTGTTGTTTATAGTTGTATTCTGTATATATAC
>JANBTM010000022.1:8652-27174 GCA_027578695.1 Coemansia sp. RSA 1365 | reverse complement strand
AAAGAGAAAAGTCACATGCTGAATTCGGTTCATTGGTGAACCGCCATATCACGCGGCCCCACTTTCAGATCACACGCGTAAAAAAAAAGTGTTGCAACAAAAACGCGAGTCTTTTTTTTTTTCTTTGCTTTTTTTCTTTTGGATTTTTATAAAAAGTACTTTTTATTTACAATTTAGTATTTTAACAATGACGGACAAAGGAAAGCAAGCGGATACTTCAGAAACAGTAGGAACAAACGACGACCAGAGTGCGTTTAGTGCTGTAATGCCAGTGATTGCTGACTTATTGGAGGTAGGCACTCGTGCTTTTGCACTTGGTAATTGGGAAGAAGCTATTGAAAACTTTGGTGAGCTTTCTTCAATTACTGAGCAAACTTTTGGAAGTGAATCTCAAAGGTATGCAGACTGTTTAGTGATGTATGGGCGTGCCCTATTACAGCATGCTATTGAACAGAACGCGTTACTAGCACAGAAAGCTTTGGCTGACGCAGCAACTGGCAACACAGCCAAGGAAGAAGATCAGGATGCTGCACCATCCAAGGCAAATATCAACTTTGAAGGTGAACCTGATTTCCGTGAGGTTGAGGGCTTTGACCAAACGGCAGCTGATAGTGGAATGGAGGAAAGCTCATCTTCAAAAGGAAAACAACCCGACACTGGTGTTGTTGGAAATGAAGAAGAAGTCGAAGAGGAAGAAGAACAGGATGATTTTGCTGCGGCTTGGGACATCTTGGATTTGGCGCGAGTCATCCAGGAGAAAGAATCCGATAGCAAGACGCGACTTAAGTATGCTGAGACGCTGATGCTTCTTGGAGATGTGTCTATGGAATCAGAAAACTTTGCGCAGGCAGTCAATGACTTTAACGCTGCTCTCAATGTCAAACTACAATATTTGGATGACGACAACCGCGAGCTTGCTGAGCTTTACTACAAAGTAGCTTTGGCACATGAATACAATAACGATACTGCCAAGGCATTGGATCTTATGAAGGATGTCCAGCGGATTCTGGGAAATCGACTTAAGAACCTTGAGATGTCTGATAAGCCAGAGGATAAGGAGGATGCAACTTCACTTAAAGAGGTTTTGGAAGATGTTGCGGCAAAGGTAGAGGAATGGAAGTCGCCTCCGAAGCCTGTGGATTTGAGTGCAATGACACCTGAGGAGAGTGCTGTTGCTGAGAGGGCCAAGTTGATATTTAAACAGGCAATGGAATCGGGTAACATTAAGGATATTAGCAACTTGGTGAAGCCAAACAAGAAACGGACGGAGGCTGAACAAGCTGATGCTAATGGCAAGTCTGATGCTGCGGATGTCGATTCTAAGCGTGCCAAAGGCAATGGAAAAGAGTAATCCCACTCGATTGTGTCTTCTCTTCTACCACGTGGAAAACGCCCGTAAACAGCTTAGCACCGGCGGTGGCTTTATTGCAAAAATATCATTTTGTTGTCAAAATTTATTTACCTCTTGCCTACTAACTTTTTTTTCATTTTTTTTTTTTTTTTGCACAATGTTTACATTGCCTTTGGTGTTGCTATCAATACTATTGCTGGGGATTGTACCAGTTATTGCAAAAGATGTTATAAACTTTTGCAAATGTACCTGTGGACAAAACTCGACAATAATAGAGCTTACAAAGTCAGCACTGACACATCTTCCACATGCTAGTGAACCGATCGATATAGATACATTGGCGCCAAACGTGTGTATGAACTGCACGCGGTTGTTATGTGGTATAGCAGAACCTGAATTGTGCGATGGTGCGGCAGTGGATGATGATATTACACCACTTTGTTTTCAACGAGATTCATTACAAGACGAATTAATAGTATCGGGATTCTTACTATTGGTCATAGGACTTTTGGCATGGACAGTGCTGCGGAGTCATGTCAAACCTGTTATAGACAGATTGTGGATACAATATGGATACACTAATATAGCACAGGATCAAGTGAACTAGTGTTTTATTTGTTTTTAAACAGAGTCAGAAAATAACACACTCTTTTTGTAGAAAGAAAAACATGCTTTATTGCACATCAAACTACAAGAGTTGTAACTGTGCTAGTAGCTAAAAAAAAAAGATTGAAAAAGCGAATAGCAAAAACAACTTAGTTCTGCTGGAATTTGGCGCCCCACTTCTTCAAACGGATGCTCTGGATTTTGATAAAACCTTCCGAGTCAGTAGGTTCAAAGTCACCCTGAACGTCCATCGACGATTGCTCCATATCATACAGGGTTTCGGTTTCGCTCCAGCGACCCTCCATAGTAAGGCTACCCTTATAGAGCTTAACACGCACAGAGCCGTTGACGTTGGTCTGAGTCAGAGGGACCATCTTGGTAATCAGATCACCCTCAGGCGAGAAGTAAAGTCCATTGTACATGATCTTGCCGAAAACAGGGGTGATATGCTCGTCACGGTATGCACGAACCTCGCGATCGAGAACCAGACCTTCAAGATCAATGTGAGCTGCACGCAAAATAGTGCCTCCAGGAGTTTCGTAGCAACCACGTGATTTAATTCCGATAAAGCGATTCTCAACAATGTCAATGCGACCAACACCGTTGCGACGAGCAACAGTGTTAAGGTAGAGGAACAGGTCTAGCGGATCAGTGACGTCGGTGCCATCACCCTCATTGGTGACACGAACGGGCTTACCAGCCTTAAATGTAATGGTAATCCGCTCAGGTGTGTTGGGTGCGTCTTCGGGATCGACAGTGAGCTTCCACATATCTGTGGGAGGAGTAACATTGGGGTCCTCAAGAATACCAGCTTCGTATGAGATGTGAAAAAGGTTCTCATCTGTAGACCAGGGTTTGCTAGGAGTTTGCGATACGGGGACACCCTTCTCTGCGGCATAGGCAAGCAGAGCGTTGCGACCAGGGAAGCGCTGGTAAAACTCGGGTATACGCCAGGGTGCAATGACCTGCAGCTTAGGGTCAAGGGCATAATAGGCAAGCTCGAAGCGCACCTGATCATTGCCTTTTCCAGTGCAGCCATGAGAGACATGAGTGCAGCCCTCGCGCTTTGCAATAGCAACTTGCGAACGTGCAATGACTGGACGGGCAACCGACGTACCAAGCAGATAAACAGTTTCGTAGACAGCGTTAGCTTGGATAGTTGGAATCACCAGCTCCTCGACTAGCTCACGACGCAGATCTTCAATGAAAACCTTGGAAGCACCAACCTTCAAGGCCTTCTCACGAGCAGCATCAAAATCCTCTTCCTGACCGACATTGGCCATGTAAGCAAGCACTTCAAAGCCCTGTTCGATAAGCCAAACCAGAATACACGATGTGTCAAGACCACCAGAGTATGCAAGTAGGACCTTGCCTTTGGATCCGGGTGCAACAGCAGCAGACATTTCTTTTGATTTGAAAGTTAAAAAAATATAATGTTGATAAAAAAATTTAGATAAACCTTTCAACTTTTTTTCTACTATTAGAAGCTAGCGAGAAGTATGCGGAGAAAAAGGCAGGAACACAATAAACAGGGCCGAGCCCCCCTCCTTTTATCCTTCATTAGCGTGAGCCAAAAATTGGATTAACGGCAAAAAAAAAAAAAAGATAGCAGGACACGCTTTGGCTGTCTCATTTCCGATCCTCAAACTTGTGAGCAATCTGTGTAAAAAAATTTTTTGTGGCATCATCTGAAGATCGCAAGCCTTTACTGATGACTCGACTTGCTATCGGCAGAGCCATCAATCCGACCTTCTACACTTGCGCAGAGACATATGCGTTGAGCTGGACGGGATGTTGAGGAATTAAAGATAAGAAATGCTGCACAAAGCATATTTAAGCTCGCTGTCACTTGTCTGCATGCGCTTCCCTGCGTCTTTTCTCTTGCAAGCAGCTAAACGCTATCGGCCGGCAAGTGAGTTGAAGCTCATGCGTTTCACACTCTGTTTGGAATAAACGCAGGAAAGGGGAATGTCAACTCTGCAGAAACAAATCATCCATACACTTTCCCCTCTTCTCTTTTTTTCGTTTCCGTTTTTCTCTATTTATTTATTAAGACTTTTTTTTAAAATGATCCGTGCCAGTCATCTTGCTAGAAAACGTCTAGGCAGTCTTGTCAAGGCATCTCCAGTAGCACTGCACAGCAGAGCGCATGCACGGGAAACAGCAGTTCGAGCATATACGTATCAGACTCGGCCGGACACATCTGAGAAGGAAACTATTGTGAAGCTTCTATACAATATTGGTTCCAAGAAGGAAGTGGAACAGTATCTACGGCATTTTTCCTCTGTTGAATCGCAAAAGTTTGCAGTGATCAAGGTTGGTGGAGCAGTAATATCCGACGACCTGGCAACGCTAGCATCGTCCCTGACTTTTCTCAATCGCGTAGGGCTTTATCCAATTGTCGTGCATGGCGCTGGTCCTCAGCTTAACAAGCGACTGGAGGCTGCAAAGATAGAAGCACGTTACGAAGATGGTATTCGCATTACTGACGGTCCTACGCTGGCGATTGCGCGTGAGGTATTTGCCAGCGAAAACCGCAAACTGGTTGAGGCCCTTGAGCGTCTGGGCACGCGTGCACGTCCGATCACAGGCGGCGTGTTTGTCGCGGACTATTTAAATCGTGATAAGTACGATCGCGTTGGCAGAATTGTCCACGTTAACCGCGAAGTAGTTGAAAGCTCCATCCGCGCTGGTTGCCTTCCTATCCTTACATCACTCGCAGAGACCCCCGATGGTCAGATCCTTAATGTCAATGCGGACATTGCTGCGGGTGAGTTGGCGCGTGTGCTCGAGCCTCTCAAGATTGTCTATTTGAACGAGAAAAACGGACTTTACCACGGTACTACTGGGAAGCGTATCGAGACAATACATCTTGATGAGGAATACGAAGGGCTTCTCAAGGAGTCGTGGGTTCGCTATGGTACAAAGCTCAAGCTAAGGGAGATCAAGGAGTTGCTTGACACGCTTCCGCGCAGCTCATCGGTGGCCATTATCTCAGCGGAGCATCTGCACAAGGAGCTTTTTACCCACTCTGGCGCTGGCACGCTGATTATGCGTGGTCACAGGCTGTTTAGCGAACAGGATCTGAGCGGTGTCGACTCGGATCGTCTGCGCGCACTGTTGATGGCACACGACTCGTCGATTGCTTCGGGCGAAACAACCGCAGCATCGTACTGGCAGGCCCTATCTGAACTCAAAAGAGACGGTGGCCAATACTGGATCTATGGCGACGAGCCCTATCAGCTTGCTGCTGTGGTGACTCGTAAGCCTGGTGAGTCCATCTCTAATTTGGAGAAATTTGTTGCATCAAAAGCTGCGATACTGGGTAACATCACAGATAACGCTTGGAAGTTGATTACGCGCGATCATTCGCAGCTTGTGTGGTCTGTGCCACGCACTGACGACAATCTCTCGTGGCACTTTGAGCGCGCAGATGGAAGCTGGGGCGTAGGTGACAATATTGTGTTTTGGTATGGTGTTGAGGACTGGAAGCAGATCTCTGATCTAGTGAACACAAAAGCTGTCAGCGAGAAGGCCGCTCCTAATGCTTCTGCTATCACTGCTGGGAAGACAGCTCCAATTGGCACTCGCTCTTACTCTACCATGACCCGCAGACCTGCTATGCACAATGCCTTTTCTGCCAGTCGTCGCAGCTACAGTACTGCAGCACCCCTTCGCGTCGGGTTGATTGGCGCGCGCGGCTATACTGGACGCGAGCTGATCAGACTTATTGACGGCCACCCGCGCTTTGAGCTGGCGTATGTTTCGTCGCGCGAATTGGCAGGCAAGCCAGTACCCAACTACTCTAAAGCGCAGCTTGACCATGTTAACCTTAGCGCGCAACAAGTGGCAGATCTCGCCAGATCCGGTCGCGATGACGTTGCAGTATGGATTCTTGCGCTGCCCAACAACGTTGCTGCGCCGTTTGTTGCTGCAATTGACAGCGCTGTCTCTTCGCTGCCAACGGGTCAAAAGCCGGTTGTAGTGGATCTTTCTGCTGACTATCGCTTTGACGCCTCTGGCCAATGGTCGTATGGTTTGCCAGAGCTGCATCGTGCAGAGCTTGCCAATAGGTCTACCGGACGTATTGCTAACCCTGGGTGCTATGCAACAGGTTCGCAACTGGGCATTGCTCCGCTTTTGCCTTACTTGGACGCGGCACGCCTTCCATCTGTCTTTGGCGTGTCTGGATACTCTGGCGCAGGTACGAAGCCGTCGCCAAAGAATGACCCTGAGTTTTTGCGCGACAATCTGATTCCGTATGCTCCTGTCAACCATATTCATGAACGCGAGATCGGTCATTCGCTGACCCGTCTTGCCAAACCCGAGTATGCATTTAGTTCTGAGAACCCACTCAAGGTGCAATTTACCCCGCATGTGGCGTCTTTCTTCCAGGGCATTGGATTGACTCTGCATGTTCCACTATGCAAGTCCATGTCAGTAAAGAACATTCATGACATTTTTACAGAGTTCTACCGAGGCGAGCGTTTGATTCATGTTACACAGAGCGCACCTCTTGTCAAGGATAACTCTGGAAAGCATTATGCAGTTGTTGGTGGGTTTGCTGTTCCTCCATCAGAAGAAAGTACTGTTGGATCGGCTATGTTGGCTACTCGTCGTGTTGTGCTCAATGTTACTCTAGACAATTTGCTTAAGGGTGCGGCAACTCAGGCAGTGCAGAACATGAATATTGCTATGGACATTGATGAGTACGCCGGTATTCCTACTTCTGCTGAGCCAACCATGTCTCTAGATTAGATTATTTTACTAGATGCACGGTCAGAGACCGCAGTATATTGGATACTTGACAAATTAATTTGACCTTTTCACTATTTCTTTCTTTATATAATTGATTTTGTGAAAGCAATGCTTTGGTTTTTTTTTTGTAGCGTCTATTGGGTTACAGGGAGTTATCAATGACTGAATTTTGTTGGTGTGTATTTAGTTAATACACGCGATATGGGCTTACATTTTTTTCTACAGTACTACGTGGTTACTATTTTTAATTATCAACATTGTTAATTACACTTTATTTTTTGTTTCTGATGTTGTCTGTAAATGTAATTGTCGTATGCGTTTAGTGCAGATGTCAACCACCTCAGAATGTTTTTTTGCATAATACGCAATTTTTAGTCTGACACATGAGCAAATAGAATCAGCATCCACCATATTCTTGCGTCTTCTCGATGACTAATAGCATGTTTTAATTTTAGAATTCAGCCGTTGATCCGCTTTATTCTATGGGCGGGCAGTTGTCAACAAAGTCGTATTAAATTGTTATATTTAAGAGAAATAGATTTTAATGTAATCATAGTTGGTATAACATTTATATGAAAGCAATAAAAAACAAAAAAAATACTGTGCATAAGAATAAGCCAAACTAAAAAGAAAAGCCTGTGGTATATATTCTATTTAAGAGGTAGAGAGATGGTACTGACGGTATTATGATATTGTTTGTGGTGCTTGATTGGTTAAGGACGGAGATCTTTGACTTTACTTAGGATATCTGGGGGTATTTCCCAAGGAATATGGATGTTTAGACGACAACATGCTTTATAGAAGGGCATTTTAGCACGAAAGCATTTTTTGCCTTTATCGTCAAAGTATTGCTCTAAACTGCGATGGCGATGGTTAGAAAACCACCATTTGAACTCTTGCTTTGACATGCAATCAATATTGAGCTCATGTATGCGCTCGCTGTCATTTGGATAAGGACTGTGAATATTCTCGACTAACCAAACGTAGAAGGCACGCTTCTGTTCATTTGAGCGAGTTTTGCGTTTCTTACGTTTTTCTTCTGCGCCTTTGTTTATCCCCTGCTCAAAATATTGGCCGTTGAAATTGGCAACTGACAGGGAAGAATTTTCTGCATGGTGCTGATGGTCCATGTGACTAATCGATGCACGACTCTTACGCGGATGTGATTTGACCTTGTGAACTTTAGAGGATATCCGTGATGGTGCTACCATTGGTCTTCCTATTGAAGGTTCGACTACAGTCTTTGTCTGTTTGTGTTTAAATTTCTTGCAGACGACATTCTCCGACTGTGAAAGGTCATTAACTGCAACAACGGAAGTGTCCATTTTGCATACAGATGCTGTAGTATTGATGCAGTGTT
Source organism: Coemansia sp. RSA 1365 (assembly GCA_027578695.1). Classification (NCBI taxonomy): domain Eukaryota; kingdom Fungi; phylum Kickxellomycota; class Kickxellomycetes; order Kickxellales; family Kickxellaceae; genus Coemansia; species Coemansia sp. RSA 1365. The sequence continues at coordinate 19,099 of JANBTM010000022.1, read as the reverse complement.
GTGTGCATGCACTCGGTGAAACTGATATAAGGCTTTCTGCAGAAGTAGCTGTAGATGTGCAAAACTCTGTGTATTCCTTTGGAGCAACAGCAGTCATGTTGTACATGCAGTTGCTGTCGCTTATAGCAGCAGCCCATTGTTGATTTTCCGAGCGTTGTGACCATGCATCCACGCCATGAGTACTGCTGAGTTGTGCAGGCGGAATGCAAGTAGGTATATGCGCAGCCAATGGCAATGACGACGATGAGGACGCATCTGATGAAAGCGATATCATTGCACTAGACACATCCAAGTGTTGTGTGCTTTGCATAGCATATGCGTTATTGCCTCCAAAGAAGCTGCTGCCCATTCCATGGCTCCAAGTCCCATCAAAAGCAGCGCAACCAGTAGCCAAAGAAAATTGGCCGTCATCCTGAGACATCGGCTGACCATACGCTTGCATAAGTCCTTGATGAGCTGCAGGTAGTACTGTCAAAGCCGTATTGTTTTCATCAGTCTGCTCGCCGTCAAATATAAACGCTTTCTGTGGAGAATTCACTGTCTCTAATGCTGCAACATCCTGCGCATATGAATTTTGATTGGCCATTGCTGATTGTGGCAGATCTTTTGCAGCTGATAGATTGAATGGAGCTTCCGTTGGCGAACTCACTGCGTTTCCCGAATACAACGACCCAATACTCTCTGGTGTATGTATAATAGGTCCTGTGTTACCATAGGAAATGTTGAGTTCTGATGGTGAAATACGTGTTACTCGCCCGCTGATGTCGGTGGTAATTGTTGTGTTTATAGGTGAAGACATATTGAGCTTTGGAATACAGCTCAGGTACGACTTTTGCTGAATACTCGTGGGTGTTGAAGGAGAAAACGAGGCGCAACCTATTGTCTGCTGACCAGTACCAGATACCGCTGAAAAGTGGGAAGTGGACTCTAGTAAGGTGTTTGTAGCAAGTATTGCTTGTGCTTTAAAAGCTTCCGGTAGTATGTAATGATAATTGTTCTCAACGATAGCTACTCGTTTGTTTGGTCGCTTCATCATTATCCAACAAAATAAACAAAAGAAAATGAACAAGTAGAGAGTAATAAAGTTGTACAAAAGAGAGTATTCTAGTAACGTTTAATTCCTTTGAAATATTCTAAATAAAAACTTTCTGTCACTTTCTACAACTTGTTTAACAAGAAACTAATGAAAGAGTGACACATAAAATAAAAAGGAAAGTTTAAAATATTAGTAAAGAAAAGATGGTGCTCGTGTATAGGAAGTCCGAATTTTTTTTTGATTTTTATAGAGACTGAGCCGAATCTACTACTTCTGAGACCCGTATAGCCCACAGATGTATAAGATTGGGTGTGGAGGTCATTTGAGCAGTCGGCTGGACAAACAAGTAAAAAAAAAAGAACGGTGGTGGTGAGAACAAAGAGATTTTTGGGAGAGGACGTTTTTTTTCTTGTGCTGCAGGCAACTTGCATAGAACTTGCACAGAGAAAATCAAGTTCCCCTACAAATTTGGTCAGGTTAAACAGATATTGTGTGGCACTTGTTACGTCGCAAAAATAGAGCATTCTGATTTGTTGCAACATATCTATTATGAATGTTTTTCTTTTTGCACATCAAAACCTCTATAGTAATTATGCACAATGAATAGGTGTCTGTCCTCAATTTTAATGCACTGCACCCTCTACATGTCCTGTGGACGTGTATATTTTGATAGATATAAATTGAACACAAAAACATAAAACACAAGTAAACCTTTTTCTTTGTGCTTGCAAGAGATGTGGTGTCTACAACTTTTGATATGTTGTTGAAATTCTTCTAAAAAAAATACTTTAAGTATACTGATGGTTTTGTTAACAGTAGCCTACCAAAAATCTGGGTCTTTAATTCAATCCCGCTTATTTACAATTGGTCTTGGGGGAAAACTATTGTCAATAATTTTTTTTGCCCGCTATAGTCTTTAACAGTCATAGGCAAACAATAAGTCAATCTGACAAATATTTTTCTCTCGCAAGAAAATAGTTTCTATGTATATGCCATGTATGAGATTAGAACAATACATTACTTGCAGTTTACATTGCGCGTACTCCAAAGATAAAAAACAATAAATGAAGTTTTTGAGGTCTCTTTTGCTATCCATATGTCTATTGCAGTATCCAGACTATGCAGGATGACTGTTGCTGCAACTGTCACAGGAATATCTGACATGTACACCATATGTTATGCTTTTGTTGCTGGTATTTTTTCACTTGGCATTTTTATTTGCATAACCGCTGGATTAAATGTCAGCTTGAAAGTCCGAGTATTTCAGATGAGGTCCTAGTGCGAAGGTCTCTTACTGGCGTTTAGATATTTTTATGCTGGTGGAAAGAGTCATAACGTTAATCTGATTACGGTGATTGGCGGTGATACAGGTTTGGTGCAAAATAAACGCTACAGAACTCTGAAGCATTCGTTTTCAAGTTTTGCAACTGAATCCCAACAACTTTTTTGTGTCTATCTTTTTGTCGTAGGTTGAATTCAACTAATAGTACTTGCAAGACAACACATAACGTAGAGGGGGTTTAACGCCATATAAGTTACACCACATAGAATAGGCAGAAAAGGGCGAGATAACAATAAAAAAATGCTCCATTTACTTGGTGTAAATCTTCCAGATCGTAAAATAGTGTTAGTAGCACTGACATATTTTTACGGTATTGGACCACAGACAGCACGTAAAGTATGTTCACAACTATCGATTCACAGGGAATGCAAGATGAATGAGCTTAGTGAGACTAAAGTAAATCAACTATCCAGTATATTATCTACTATGACACTTGAGAATGATTTAAAAAGAAAAATATCTGCTAATGTACATCATCTGAGAGAGATCGGAACCTATGTGGGAAAACGACATGCTATGGGTATGCCTGTCCACGGTCAACACACACTGAACAATTCGAAGACTGCAAAGAAGTTAAATCGTCGTTGGCTCCGCAAGTAATCTACTTTATCAAGGTTGGCTCCTCTCTTTGGTGTCTTTCAGTCACATCTGTCTAACAAACAAGATTAATTTTGTAAGTTGTGTTGCTCTTTTTTTGTACTGGCTGATAAATAAAAGTACGCTGTGTATGTGCGTCCCACATTCTTCACATATTCATGATAAAAAAACTGCACAGACCAGAACATGTCGGACCACAGTAACCTGAAACGACATGAACATAGGAGATGATTTATGTGACACAGACAAAAAAGTCACAATGGCAGATCTCTGTGCTGAGCGATTGCAGCAGTCTTCTGTTTGAACGATTTTGGCACTCTCTATAGGAATCTATCGCCTTTTCAAGAGAGAGGAGATCTTATAAAATCGTTTTCCCAGTCTGTCTACTTGTCTCTCTGAACCAAATCAGAACTGCTAATTGTGATCATATGCACAGCCAATAAAAGTTTTTAGCAGTCATATAATTATTAATAAATAGACAACCACCATTTGTGACGGCTCAATTTACAATGAACACAAACCATATCATTCTGTTAGAGTTTTCCAATTTTTAAGGATAAATCTTAGAGAAAAACATTAAACTTAATATAGAAAAAAGCAACACTCCTAATGAAAAGGCCCTGCCTTGAACTGCAGGCAGCAGCGCTATAATTGCAAAATAGGACAGAAATAACACCTGCTTTTGGATTAAGGATTGCACAATTGAGAAGTGTTTCATTGGTCACGTCAGAGAAATGGCCAATTCCATGCACAATAATTAGCGAGACTTCTTTACCTTCACATTTATTAAATGCTATGTTGCACCCTATCGCCATATAGCATATCAGAGACCATATAAATGTGGCATCTGCAATATTTTAAATAAAGGAACCTTAGTTTACTTTAATTGTAACAACCTATCTACTTGGCATTCACGGCGCCTGGTAGTTTTTTTTCACTTCCAAAACTCTCATAAAAGAGAGAAACGTGCTACAGACAAATTATTTGATTCAATTACATCTCTGCGGCCGCTCTTCGGCTCTTTAGCCTCTACTTTTTGTTATAAGGTTTTATTACCATGATATATGTTCATATGACGTCAATTATCTACAGAGTCAATATGTCACTGAAATTCATATGTCCAACTTCTGCCGATCATGTTGTCTTGCAAAGAATTCTTCTGTGCACGTGTGTCGTGGCGGAGGCAGTCCAAACAAACAAACAATCCCCATTTTCCTGCAGAACTGCAGGAAAGACCAAAAGAGTGCCAAAAATTCAACGTCAGATGCTATAATGATTGACGCGGTTGGTTCGCGGGTGGAAAGAAAATGAATCCTTGCAGCCAACACAATATGCCTCTAAAGATGCTGTCGAACAAAGAAGAGAGGGATCTGCCGCATCATACCGACGAGAAACGTCAGAGCAGATCTACTGGGTCCTTTTGTTGGATGAGCTGCAAGACATACTTTGGAATCTCAAATTGGCGCTTATTGGTTGGGGGTGAAAAGGAAAAATGCAATATGTGTGCGAGCATGAGCTTGCTCATAAACACTTGTGGAATCCAGGCTCGCGCCTGGCTTTGGGTTGTTTCCTTGCATGTGGCAGTTCAGAGCTCATAGCATGAGTGGGGCAGAGCCACTGACAGAAAAAAATTTCTCTGGTTGGCCTTTATTTCTTTCAGTGTCAGCACGACAAAAAAAAAAACTATCTCCCAGTGTGCAGGTCTGATAAGAAATGCTCTTATGACAAGCGCTGAGTGGGAGAGTGAAGGATATCCGACCACCACGATCTGGATTTCTCAGTTATCTGTCCCAACCAAAAAAAAAAAGGCCGACACCAGAAAATGGCAAGTATGCATATCCACGGTATCAATGCAGTTGGGATTTCAATTCAAACCAAACAATACAATCGGACCAATTTGTGCTCATCCAGGTCTGACCAAGTTAAATGATTTTTTTGTTAGTTTGCCAGTGCGGACCGGCTATACCAGCACAAATAAATGGTCCAGCCATTTAACTCACTGTCCTCCTTCTCACACTCCTAAGGACCGGTGAAAGTAGCGCCAGGACTGACAGGCGCATATCTGTAAATAGGTGATCGACATATCATGCGTAAATCCCTTTGGGATGCTCATTCCCATGCGCATCTCTCTCCCTATTTTTTGGAATTTCTCTTGTGCCTTATTTGTATACTATTAGACAAGGTCAAAGAAGTGATCATTGTATTTTCTTCTATTCCATGCAGTCTGAGATTTGCAATTTGCCAGTCCTTACGTTGAGCAGGTTTGTTGATGTCTTTTGCACGCATTTTTTACAAATCCCACTACGCATATTCATAAGGAACACGCGGTCCTGGCGATGCGCGCGCTCTTTGAAAGAAGAATGCCATCCAAGAGGGTCTGAAGAGGCGAAAGTCTGACGAATAGGCAGCTCCTTTTGCCTTGGTTGCTTCTTTAGATAATTCTGTCAGACTGGATGTTCGGCCTGCATGCAAGAAAAAAACAACTATGAAGGTGGTAGAGCTTCAAACACCTAAAGTGCGTGCAAAACGCCAGCGATGTAACTTGTGTCCTTTTTCTTCTTCGCGATTCCGTCCACCATCCGTCAACTCTTTTTATTTCCGTCACCTTTTTGTCTCTAGCAGACACGGAAGAAGACCTTTCTAACCCCGTCTGTTCCTCTCGCCTTCTTCTTAGTTCCTATTTTTGAGCGTCAGGCTGTGCCCGTTCGCCCTACACACATTTCCTTCTTAATCACCAAGAGCATTATAAACGGCATAAAGCCTATTGTTCCCAATTTTACTATCACCTTTTCAAAGTCACCCTCACTGCACTTGTTTTTCTGATCAGTTACACAACAGATATGAAGTTTATCGTTGCAATCGTCGCACTCGCAGGAATTGCTTCTGCAATAAACGCACCTCGTACTGCTGGCCAGGACATTTGTTGTGCGGCTAATGCCGATCGGGCCCTTGTAGGGCTTCCGCCGTTTAAGTGGACGCCTGAGCTGGACTACATTGCCACAAAGCACAGCGAGTATATGCTGAGCGTCGATGGAATTAGTCACGTCGAGAGAGTGGGATCGTCGACCTACGATCTGGGCAGCCGCATGAAGACGGTCGGCCTCGGGTTTGCGACAGCCGGAGAGAACGTTGCCAGTGGATACGCAGATTTGTGGGCTACAGAGAAAGCATGGATGGGGTCAGAGGGCCACCGTGCTAACATTTTGTCTACCAGGTTCACTGTGTGTGGCGGAGGTGTTGCTGATCCTGGTCGCTACTTTACTACCGACTTTTCTGCGCCGGCAGATGTCAACGATGACACAAAGTACTACACGCTAATGTGCGCGAACGGCGTTTCCTCAGGTGCATACACCAGCAGTCCCGAGGCGCACGCCGCCATGATGGGAGAGTCTTCGGTTACTCCTCTCTCCGAGCTTGGCAAGCCTCCTGTTCCTAGCGCCGCCAACCCCGAACCCGAGTCTGTTGTTGAGGCAGTGCCTTTGCCTGAGGAGGTCGAGGTAACTACTCCTCCAGCAGAAGAGTTCAATGCGGCACCTCCTGTTTTGGAGACAACCGCCGAGACTACTTCGGTTGTTGTCTCAGCAACTGTGGAGGCTCCGGCGACTAAGGAGACATCGGTTGTAGCCGCTGCTGTATCTGCCTCTGCTCCTTCTGCTTCTGTTCCCGTTCCTGCTCCTGCTCCTGCTCCCACTACTCCTACCACAGGCAAGTGCAAGCGTGTGTCTAAGGGCTCTATTGCTGCTGGCAAGTGCAAGCCGTGCAAAAAGTGCGGCGCAAACAGCTCACCTTTCCGTCGCTAGATGCCTCTCTTTTTTTTGCTAGCCATTTTTAACTAACTACCGACACTTTATGCGTTTAACTATACCTTTCAATAATTTTGCGCTTGTGTTAATGGAATAAGGTGGTATCAATTGTTAACAAAATTTTTAAACTAATGTTCTTTTTAATGGAATTATTAAATGCAGCCTATCTGCTTGTGAGAACTTGGTACATCTGATTGTCAAAATTGGCTAGCCCATGAGGCAATATGCTAATTAAATAAATATGTTATTTTATCTGCATTTAAGATGAAGAACATTATATTTTACTAAAAAAAAAAGCGTAGCAACTGCCGCAAATAATCACAAGTGCATTTGTAAAATTAAAAGCTACACTATTACGAGTAAAAATTGAATGTATGTGTACAAATACTGGCCTTTGTTTTTACTAAATTTATAAACACAAACGTCAATACAATAACGTTTAATGGATAAAGCTAGAAAATACTTTTATTAATGTAGTTAATGACAAATGTATTTGTTGTTGTTCATCTATACAAACTAAAAAAGATTAGGTGTCGGAGTTTCTGGGTTTATTGGTCAAGTCAACGGTGTGGTCAATGAGCACTTCCTAAACGTGTATTGCTTAATCAAATGGCGGGGATTGTTGCCTTATTACCCAGGGAAGAACATTTATCATGATTGTACTATATTTTTGTTGTTAATTTTTAAATGTTGCTATTTATTACACAGATAATATAGAATTAAAGCTATTGAAAAGACAGTATGCTAGAGCAGATGTTTTTTAATTTTACAAAAAAATAACGGTGGCCAACCGTTCAGGGAAAGGTATTGCTATTAAAACACTCAGTGTTTAAGTATTACTCTGCGCAACCTAGCACTTCTTTTGAATGTATGCTATATACAAGATCACATTATCTAATTTGATTTGTTCGGACGGACGGACGGAGAAGACCATTTTATAGGAGGCTACGACGGAGAAGTCGCAGGCCATTTGCAGTGCCAAAAAGCCACAACGGCAGATCTGTGCGTCGCGCGATCATTGCAGCCAACAGGGATTTTTTCTTTTGCTTTTTGGAGTCGTAGTATTGCTTCAGCTTTTTGCAACTATTTTTTCTCTCTTCCCTCTTTTATAATTTTATTATATAAACCCCCTCAGAACCTCTATAAACCTCATACATAAAAAAACTACAATTTTTTTTCAAAAAAGGAAACTATGACTCAGCCTACTCAATCAGTTGTTAGTGAAGAAGCTGCTGAGCGTGGAAATAAGCTCAAGTTAGAAGCTAACGCACTCTATGCACAAAAACAATACCACGAGGCAATTGAAAAATATACTGAGGCTATCGAATGCAATCCAACTGTACCAGCTTATTTTACCAATCGTGCACAATGCCACTTGCATACTGAAGGGTATGGAGCAGCGAAGGATGATGCTGATGCGGCGCTGGAGCTGGATCCGACTTTTATTAAGGCTTACTTTCGTCGTGCAACAGCATTCTCGTTCATGGGCATGCTGAAGGAGGCACGGGCTGATTACCGTGAAGTGACAAAACGACTACCTAACGATCCAGTTGCCCGGCAAAAGTTCACAGACTGTGACAAGCTATTCCGTCGTTTTCAGTTTGAAAAGGCCATTGATTCTGAGGCAGATCGTAAGCGCGTAGTAGACTCGATTGACCCGAGCAAGTTTACGGTGTCAGAAGATTACAAGGGTCCTAGGATGCCACTGCGCAAAAAACTGGTACCTCAATCGTCGCTTGGAGGCCGCTCGGAGGCCAATGGCGAGGAAGGAAAGGACAGAGCTGCTGACAAGGACAATAAAAATGCGGATGAGGAGATGGTTGAGGTTGAAGAGGAATATGTTGATCTGGACTTTGTTAAAGGAATTGCAGAGTGGTTCCGTGAGCAGAAGACACTTCCTGAACGCTACATGTACACTATTCTACTTCAGGCGGAGAAGCTGCTTCGCTCATTGCCGACACTGGTGGATGTTGCAATTCCAGAGGGCACAGTGATGACAGTCTGTGGAGATGTGCATGGCCAGTACTATGACGTGCTTAACATATTTAAACTTAATGGCTTCCCATCGCGCGAACTCATGTACCTGTTTAATGGAGACTTTGTGGACCGCGGGTCGTTCTCGCTGGAGGTGATTATGCTCTTCCTTTCGCTCAAGCTGCTTTATCCTAACGAGTTTTTCTTGAACCGTGGTAATCACGAGTCGGTCAGCATGAACCAGTTGTACGGATTTGAGGGCGAGATAAAGTCTAAATACCCGGTTCAGGCCAAGCGAATGTTTGCTCTGTTCCAGGAGACATTTGAGGCTTTGCCCATTGCGCATCTGATACAGGAGAAGATATTTGTGGTGCATGGTGGTCTGTACTCGCGCAACACGGCGAAGAATTCTACGCAGCCTGATGGCGACGGCGTGGTTAGACTAAATGAGCTGCGGGAGATGTCGAGGTTCCATCAACCGCACCACAATTCTCTTATGTGTGAGTCACTTTGGTCAGATCCGCAGACGCAGAACGGACGGGCGCCGAGTCCGCGTGGTACCGCTATTCAGTATGGACCGGATGTTACCAAAGAATTTTGTGACAAGAATGGACTTAAAATGGTTATTCGCAGCCACCAGCAGATGGATGAAGGGTATGAGATTGCTCATGATGGCCAGATGATCACTGTGTTTTCGGCTCCCAACTATTGTGATGCTGGTACTAACAAGGGTGCGTATATCCGTATCACACCCGAACTTGACTGCACGTACCACAAGTTCACGGCAGTACCACATCCAGATGTCAAGGCAATGGCTTACGCCAACGTTAGCCGCTTTATGTGATTTTTTTTTTAAGATATTGACGTATGGAATGCGTCTGATAGAAAATGCGTTGTTGTTGCGAGAAAGTAGGTAATCTATTTTTTTTTTTATTAGAACCAAATGCACCTTCACTTCACTCAATATCTCGTAAGCAAAAAAAACGAAATACCAAAAAAAAAGTGCATTTTAAAACTACTTCTTCTTTCCTTCCTTCTTGCGAATGGTCTCGTCGTTGATAAATATACCCTTTTGCTTGTATGGTTCTGGTTTCTTCCAGGCACGTATCTTTGCAGCAAATAGCTTAACCTGTTGTAAGTCAGTGCCTGATATCAAGACACGAACAGGTACAGGCACAGTAACAGTAAGACCCTTTGGTATTTCAATATTAACAGGATTAGCGTAACCAAGTCGTAATACCAGAATGCCTTGTTCTATTGCAGCTCTATAACCAACACCTACAAAACGTAGGGTAGCATTAAAGCCTTCTGTAACACCAATAACGCAATTGTTTACTAAAGCTCTTGTAGTGCCCCACATTTGACGTTGTTTCTTGAGTTCCTTATCTTCAACAGAGAAATGCAACTCATACTCTGGTATTTTAACACCAACTTTGGGCTTTACGAAATCTAACTTCACATAGGGCTCAATTGCCATTGTACGCTCTCCTAATGGACCAATGACTTTTAGTGTTGTTTTTTCAAAGAAGCGCGAATCTGTTGTACTGAATGGTATCTTTAAATGCTCAATTTTTACTTCGCTGGTGTATTTTATTGGAAGACTGCCAATATGAGACATTCGCCCTATCCGTGCAGTGCTAAAATAACGTGTCCTAGCAACATTTCTCAACTTTGAAAATAACATTTTTAAAAAAA
>JANBTM010000021.1:31428-49725 GCA_027578695.1 Coemansia sp. RSA 1365 | reverse complement strand
GCTTGTGGTGCTCTCTTCACCATTGTCGCCATCGCTTGTGGTGCTCTCTTCGCCATCGTCCGAAGACTCAGTAGGTTCAGGGAAAGGCGGGTCAGTGATGACAGTCAAGCTAGTATCTTCGTAAGGAGGCGGGCTAGAGGTCTCGTAGTCATCACTCGAAGTGTAAATGTCTGATGACTCATACCCAGTAGTGTCAGTGGTGTATTCAGGAGGACCAGTAGTATAATCAGGAAGTGTAGTACTGTATGTGGGTGGTCTAGGAATACACTTGTGAGCGCTAACAAGAGCAATAGCGGCAGAGAGAACAAACGCAACCTTCATCTTTTAAAGTGACAATTGAAGAGTATTAAAAAAAAGTCCAAAAAAGTATAGCTGATGGATGAATGAAAAAAAAAAAACAAGGAAATGGAATTATGATGGCCCATGTTGGTTTATATATGTAATTTTGCGGAATAAACATGCCGACTTTTTTCTGAAAATTTTCTTTCAAACAGATAGTATGTTGTGGCAAAATAAAAAAAACAGCCGCAGCTCAAGGTATTTTTGGATACAAGTGCGGGAAATGCCCCGTCCAGCATGATCCGGACATGTTATTGGTGCAAAAAAAGACATTGCCAGAGTATTTTTAGAGCCAATTTACCTGCTTTAATTATGACAACCCAAATGCACGGAGTTTGTATTGCTGACAAAAAACATCCCTCAAGCATGGCAGATTTTTTGTAAACACATGTTGCTCTTATGTTGTCCATCACAGCAAACATGCATGAACCACCAACTTTTAAACAGCTTTTTTGGACTTTAAAATTTTTAGTAGTATTGACAGAACAACGCAGCATACTCCGATGCTATAGACTTCTTTGGTTCCTCAGCCAGCTACACAGGATGCAATTACCAAATGAAACCAAATTAGAATAAAAAATATCTCACCATTCAGCTGACATTTCACATATATCTAATTTTATCCAGCCACTTTGTTGTGTCAGCCAACCCCCCGCCCTTCTTGCAAAAAGGGACAGGCTGCAAATCGGTAAGACTCAAATAAAAGCCATCACAGGCTAAAAATGGAAAAAACAAGGCACGAGATACAAGGCAAAAAAAGTGAAAGAGCCACGCAAAGTTGATGCTGAGAAACTAGTGTTCATTTTTCACTTTTTCTTTTGCAACTAGCGCGACCCGTGTAAGAAAAGAAATGCAGGAAAGGGTACAATACTGTTCCCGGAGCACGGTGAACAATTGGAATACAACAGACAGTTTTTGTAAACAGTAGAACTTCTAACTCCACACATAACATCTGAAATAGTCCCCGTACTCTGGGTTTCCACACATGTATGCATGTACACGGGCAAAAAAGAGACGTATCCGATGCATTATAATACCCGTGTACTTTGTTGCATACGTCTTCTTTGAACTAAAATACAAGAACAGCAACTATGCTTTTATAAAAGCAACATTTTAAAAAATAAGTACTTACCATTGTAGCCTTGGTGACACGTTTGCGTAATATGCTTGCCTGGTGTTTCATTTCGCCCAAAGCATCGCGCACATCCTATTTTCTCAGTTTAAAAAAGACATGGCATTATACACAACATATAAATTATTATATACAATAAATTGATTGAACCATTTGTTGTCAAGAATGCATTGCCGATCGTCGGTTGCTTCATGTTTTTCCCAGAAAACACATGTGCCAGTACGATTTACAGCGATGTGTTCAAGAAAACATTACTTACAGTTGGCAAGACATCAACAGCTTCAGTCCCAGCATATTCATCTCCACCATGTATCGCGGCAGAGAGGTCAACAAGTGAGCAATTCCTACAGCCACAAAATTAAACACCATCAATAAGACAATCGGCAAACAAAAGCAGCCATTTTAACACAAATGCGGCTTTGGGTCATTTTCCTTTGGTCCCGTCTTCTTATTATTCTAATTTCTTCCGTCTGCCATTGTCCAAGTTCGGATCATAGAATAATGGCTAATTTGGAAGAAATGACAATGACTTACATTTTCCGCTCAATATCCGCTGCCTCTTTTACTTTAGTTTTCATTGCGCTCTGAATGTCAGTTCCAAGTTGTCGATGTAACTTAGCATCCGCCAGTAGTGCATCCCAGCCAGTAAACGCGCTCTCTCCAAGTCGCGATTGCAGTTCACATACTTTTGAACTATTTTTGGTAATGCCGGAATCAGATATTTCTAATAGCGGTGGAAGCTGGAGAAGCCAGTCTGATGTTGACTCTGCAGTGGCTATTTGACTTGCCTGGTTGGAGACAGTCAGCAAACGCTTGATCGCCAGTGCCAGGAAATCATCAGGAGCAATAATCTGGGAGGTGGTGTTTTGTGAGGAAAGCTTTAGCAGCGCTGCCTTTTGTTTCTCCAAAGCTTCGTTTTCCTTGTCAAGACTGACTGTAACTGTCGACCACAGATTAGTCCACCCGCCCAGCATCTTCTTTTCTGTCGATAGCTGACACACAATTGCCTGAACTGCATGTACCAGCGGCTTTAAATCCATTTCCGCCGTGTCCAAAACACGTCCCAATTCCTTGGACTGTAGTTGTACCAATTCGTTGCAATTATTATTTAGCCCCGCCAAAATATTGCTGACTTCAACTGGTAGTGTCGCTCCGTCTGGCTTTCCTCTAGCTGCTGTCGCTATCTGCTCTGTATTCTTATTTATCTGCAATTCAAGATAAGCAGCAAAATCAATGTTTTCTTCCTTGTCTGCATGCGACTGGCATCGCTCAAGAAGCTTTGCATGTCCTTCGCTCCGCATTCTGTCCATCTCGTCGCTAATTGCTCGTATGAGCTCGCAACTAACATCGAGTTTGAACTTGGCAAATACAAGATTAGAAACGCTCTCAGTTATACGATGGTGCTCTTGAGCACCCAGTTGAAGCAGATCGGATACGCGCTGAGTTGTGAATGGCTGGAATTCTTTCCATGGTGAAGAAAGCTCATCAGTTAATGTAAGCTTTTCTTTGAGATCCGCACCGAGTTGTTCAAGATACGTTTGTATGGCAGTGTCCAGTTGACTAATCTCTTCTGTACACTGGTAAAAGTACCGTGCGTCAGAGGCTGATGATGGCTCAGCCTGTAACTTTGTCATTAATGTTTTAGCTGCCAAGTTTGCCTCATCTAATACGCCCACATACGTTGAGGATAAGCGTGCGACCTCGGAATCTGAAGCCTTTGCTGCCTTCTTCAGACGCTCCTCCTCCTGCAACAGCTCGTGTAATTCACGTGTCATCTGATCCTCTCTGCTGGTTAACATATCGCCCTGACTGCGAATTGTTTCTGCATACGACTCCAGTTTCTCGATCCGTGTTTCAGTCTTGGTCTTCTGCGAACTAAGCACAAACCCAGATAACGCGTTTTTATAGATAGAACTATTTTCACTATCATATACTGGGCCGCTTTCATTGTTATAGCTAATTCGCTCAAGGTGCGCTAGTAATTCAAGCTCGCCTTCGGTAATACCATTCTTAGTTGCATCAACGTTTTCAACAAGCCATCTAAGAAACCCAGTAGTGTCAACAGAATCACGAAATGCCCACGAAATGCTAGAAGCTTCTAGTTTGCGCTTATGTGTCTTTCCAGACTTTGAAGTTGGTTTGTCGACATTTAGCGTTTCAATAAGCGTAAGAAACCTTTGTGCCGCTTGGTCAGCACTAAGCCCTAGTGACATTGAAAGAAAAAAAAATACAATAAGAGTAAAATAGATGCAAAAAAAAGCCAAATTCTTTTTTTAAAGAAAGAAGAAAAACAAGTAAACAAGGTGCAGAATCATTTCCTACTCTTGATCATTCTGGCGAATCTTGGGGGATTGAAGGGGCATCAAGGGATGTGTTAGAGTACGATGAAAGCGTCTTGAAATTGTATCCAAATGGTGGCGGCGGAATATCGTCTGAGCTGTATCCACTAGTAACAGTTGATTCCTGGGTCAAGTCCTCCACAGGCGAGTTTGTAGGTGCACTTGGTGTTGTCTCGTAAAGCGGTCCGCTGTCTGTATCCATTTCAGTATCAACATCGCTTGTTTCGTTGCTGTTCATGTCGTAGCCGCCATCTCCTCCATCAACGCCGTCTGAATAGCCTGGTGTGTTCTGATCGGTAGCCGATGAAATAGTTTTGTAAATATCGTCTGTTTCGGTGAGATCCACAGAATCGCTAGTGTATTCTGTAGTCTGTCCGGTATAATTGTCGGATTCAGTAGTACCATAGCCATTGTCAGCATTGGGTGCAGAAGATACAGTTGTGGTAACTGCTATGTCAGTTTTTACTGGCATGCTCGAGTAGTTTTCAGTGCACTCTGCTCGAACAGATGTCACCATTAATGCAAAAATAACAGTACAAGCGTGAAATGTCTTCATGGCAGAATGCTGTTTTTTGATAATGCTAAAGATGGAATAAAATATTTAGCGCTATAAAAAATTGTTGGCGAGATATAAACAACGGCCTTGCGCGTCTAAATAAATACGCATTTTTGTAACCAGGACAATTTGCTAAAACAGCTTCAAAAATAATATTGGATACATGAATAATAACTGTGTCCATAGATTTGCTATTTTTTTCTCTTTGTCTTTAACGTGCAGTCTTTTTTTACAATAAATATAAAGAACTTTAGATGTTTCTTTAGCATTAGACTCGTGTAGAAGCTTCATGTTGCTTTTAAATTTTGTCAAAACCCCTTAAAGAGGCTCTTTATGACATTGAAAACGCATAAAGGTCCAATATTTTGTGCTTTTTTCAGAAAGAATAGCTATTATCCCAGCAAACACTCTTAAAATCTTTAGTCCATTTTCACGTAAATAATTACAATAATAAGCAGTTACATTTTCTATTTAACAAAGTGTCAATTAAGTGTTTGTAAGCATATTTTTTGGTTTTAGATTATTGTTTATAATGTCTGAACCATTTAATCAACATTGTTATATTGTTTACGCAAAAAAGTAAAAACAAAAAACATAGCTAATTAGTAGGAATACCTACTAGCATCATCAAGATCTAGATTAAAAAACAATTTTAACCAGTAACCTTTATAATGTTGAGAAAGGCTTAGGGAGCAGGGGCAGCACCATCACCTTCTGCGGGTGTCTCAGCAGGCTGTTCACCCTCAACAGGAGCAGCAGCATCGCCCTCTGCAGGTGACTCCGCAGGCTGTTCACCCTCGACAGGAGCAGCACCGTCACCCTCTGCAGGCGTCTCGGCAGGCTGTTCACCCTCAACAGGGGCAGCACCATCACCTTCTGCGGGTGTCTCAGCAGGCTGTTCACCCTCGACAGGGGCAGGAGCATCGCCCTCTGCAGGTGTCTCTGCAGGCTGTTCACCCTCGACAGGAGCAGCGCCGTCACCCTCTGCGGGCGTCTCAGCGGGCTGTTCACCCTCAACAGGGGCAGCATCATCGCCTTCTGCAGGCGTCTCGGCTGGCTGCTCACCCTCAACAGGGGCAGCACCATCACCTTCTGCAGGTGTCTCAGCAGGTTGCTCGCCACTTGGAATCACAGGAGCAGAGACCTCAGGAATAGATGGAGAGCCATCAGTAGGAACCTCGGGAGGACGAGGAATGCACTTCTGGTTAGGATCATTGGCAGCAACAGCCACAGCAATCGCGGAAAGAACAATAGCGTATGAGAACTTCATTGTTTGTCGGTTAGGTAAGCTATGAGGGAATAGAAAGGGGGTTCAAAAGGGAATTACGATACGCTTGTCTAGGAGGAAAGTTGTGGAGAAGTGTACTAAAGTACACTAAAAAGTTAAAAGAAAAAAGTGGTTTGGTATTTGTATTGCTTTTGACAAAATCCATCAGCAAGCCAGCAAGGTCGTGCTTTAATACTCTTTTCTTTCGCACACTTTTAGCCCGTTAGTACTCCTAGATGTGGTTTGGTGGTATGCTAATCCCCCCTTTAACAACTTTGCTTGTTGTTTTTCCTTTGTGTTTATCTAATGGTGCTCTGAAATATGTTAGTGCATATGTGTGCACAAAATCTTTGGCAAGCTACAAAAAAGCCAACGATTTTTGTACGCCTATTTGTACCAATATTACTCTTCCTGGAGCAGATTGTCATAACGTCATACACGAAATCAGGATCCGTTGATAGGACCACAGTCCTCGAGATAGCAAGCATTTGCTGTCATGTTACAGACGCACATGCTTCATTGGAAAAATAAAAAGATGAGAGGTTCCTTTGACAACCTTGCAAAGCTAGACAGTGTATGATTCAATGGCACGCATGCGTGTAGTCTTTCTTGGATCCCCACTATCCCTTAACATTTATAGTAAACCGATGATAGCGTCATTCCCCCCATTTGCATATTTCTATTTAAAGAAAACTAGTATGCAGAGAACATACGACTATAAAATCTTTACAGCTAAGAGCTATGTGCAAATTTGAGCCCAACTGTGTAACAATTCAATATAAACCATCGCTTCCCTCATACTTGATATAAAAAGGACAAATAAAAAGAATCTGCTGCTGCGGAGCGCATCTTTGTAAAAAGTCACACTACTTTCAAGCCAATCCAGTCCAAGTATTTCTGGAAAAGAAATTCGGAAGATTATAACTGAGGATCGTCAGAATATCCATGACATCACTAATTATGTTTTATTTTGCTTCCTCGCGTCTGACACATTACAACATCAGGCATATGTGTTCTTTAAATAATTTAAAAGTATCGATGCCACCCGGCCAGCATAAAACATGCATGCCAAGAGTTTTTGCTATTTAGAGATAGAAAAGAAAAAAACAAACAACATAAGCAAACAGTAAACGGTGACATAGTAGCTGACAATCATTAAGATGTGTACATTCCAAAACAAGCTCTTGTCTTATTGCTGAAATTGAACTACATGAATTAAGTCAAAAAAGTAGATCAGATACAGTATTCTTGGCACTTGTAGTCTCTACAAGCAACACTTTTATACCTTTCAAATATAGGAGTGTTATCACAAGACATTTTCAATACAGTTGGTCATGCGCCAAAAGTACAAAGATAACTACATACAGTAGTAATGACCTTTCCCGCGCATTGTTAATATGTTACCAACTATAAAACAAGTTCAATACAGGTTTTAGTAATGTCTAGCAAACAAACTGATATTTGAGCCTTGGTTTAAAAAACTAAAAAGCCTGTTAAAGCGCAATAATCAAATTTAAAGAAAACCTTAAAAGTTGCTAAATAGACAAAAAGTGCATACCGATTAAGGCGTGTTTGAGAATATTTGTTAAAATTTCGGAACCCTTGCCTCTGATATCCAGTATATTTGGTATATAGGAAGTCTTGTATTGAATGCGTTTTCTATTTTAGAAGTTAAGTCCAATATTTGAGGATATCTCAGGGGCAGAACTATCCTGTTCTTCAACATCAAAGCCTTCGTTCCCGACATTTGGTTCCCCTGCTTGATCAATTGATTCGCTTTCAACGGGAGAAGAGACCTCAGTAGAATCACCATTCTCGACTCCAGAAGTAGGTACAAATGTAGAAAACGAAGGCTTAACTGCAAAAGTGGGTGATGAGGCAGTGGTACCACCATCAGTAGCATCTGAAGGAAGACCAGTACCCGGACCGTTAATAAAGTCTGGCGAGTATGCACCGGGAGGTAGAGCTGGCGCATCAAGATTGTCATTTTGAGCCTGAACGACAACGGCAGCAGTAAAGGCAGCGATAGCAACGATGAGCTTCATTATTTAGTAATATGAGGTGGTGTGGTTTTTTTCAATAAGTGTTTTGTACAAATAAAAGAAAAAAGATATTCACTGTTTATGTGTGCGAGTGGAGGTTTAAAGAAAAAAGAGCAGTACTGTTGCTGGGTTTATGTTGATGTTATCCGACTTGATATGCCAAAAGTTGAGGATTGAGGAATGTGGGGATGCTTTAGACGATCTTCGGTGTCTTTCTTGGGCTTTTGCCTTTTTCTTTTCTGTTGACAGAAGCAAATTACACAGTGCAATTATTTCACACTACCTCACACGCAAAAACCATAGAAAGAAGTTGTAGGACCCAAAAAGGTTACCTTAATTTGTAAAGGATTATCACTTGTCACATTAAAGTTCCTATTGTATAGCCAGTGAAATTTGCGTGATGTTTTTGAGGTAGTGTGCACATCAATCTCACCATAGCTTGGCCATCTTACGTAAATTTATTACAAAAATAAAGCTTTGCGGGGTTAACAGCATTACATTTATTTGTGATAAATGGTTCTTTGTGTAGGAACCCCGAGAAAGGCCGAGCAAATGCAAGAAAAGAGACTAGAGAGTCATGCACCAAGATCAACAACAACAAAGCCACCCCATATGTCGCGTGTGCCTAGGGTTCCAAGAATGTTGCAATAAGTATTTTAAGAAAAATAAACAACAGCACAACTTAAAAATAGAAACTACACGAGAGGCTATCGACCAGAGCAGCTTGTTGGAAGACTAGCATCAATCTGTGGGTAGTCGCTGGGCAACGAAAACATCTTAAGTTGATCAAGCGACAAATGTGTGTCAGACGTAACAGTAGTCTCCTGCAAGGGAGGCAAGCCTGTTGTAGCAGCGACTCCAAAGTATGCAGCCATAGACGACGGGTCGCGATGGTTATCAGGATAAGTAAAGTCCATAATGCCAGCAGCAGCGGCAGCGGCGGCGACAGTGGTAGCAGTGTCAGCCATAATGGGGGTAGCGGCAGGTATGCCGGCAGAGGAATACGGGCCAGCGACGGGTGAGACAGAGAAAGTATCAAAGACGGGAGTAGCGTGGGCAGAAAGATTGTAGTTTGTAGGAGTGGGTGATGGCTGCACGATGCTCTGCAGAATATCCGGACTCGCCAGCATTGACGATAGCGACTGCGCGGCAGAGTCGTCCCACGCAGCACCAGTGGGTGGTGGATAAATGGCGACTGACACAGACGCGGCAGCAGATCGGGCATCCAACTCTATTGCGACTTGGGGGTCTAGTTCCATTGCAGCCACGGCAGCAGTCATAGAATCGTCGCGCAACGCATACGGCGACCCAATAGCCGAAGCAACGGCACTATGCAAACCAGGAACAGCCAGTGTAGAACAACAGGCGGGCGACTGCATGTGATTCAGCCCTGCAACATCCCAAAAGACCGGCGACACGGCCGCAGCGACCGACGGAGGTGTGGTAATGGTTTCGGGGGTCAAGCTGGCAGCCATTCCGGCGAGGGCGGGGCCAGGGTACATATTGACGGCCAGCGGGTCATGGCTCAGCAAAGGTGTACTAGCAGCAGCAATGCTTGCCAGGCCGCCAAGTGGAGCGTCGGGCAGCAGCGCGGCGGCAGACGTTGCGGCCAGTGACGCGTCACTAAGTGACGGAAACAATTGTGCAGCATCACGCGCTCCACGGCCAGCCATCAGCAGCCCATTGTCTAGCGGCAAACCAAAGAACGGCGAGTTGGGCAACGACGCCGACATGCCCATGTCGCCTGACGGCAGTGCGTGCATAAGTGGCACCTGCGGAGAAAAGAACGGCAAAGCCTGCGGCGGTGGAACATGAAGAGTGGCAGCAGAAGTAGACGAGGTATGAGGTACTGCAACTGGCTCTTCCGCCGGTGCGCTGTCTAAACTGATCTGCGGTGTACGACGGTAAGGTAGTGCGCTGGCGCTGGCGCGAGCACGGCGCATACGTGGCAGCGACTGATTGTGACGTGGATGGTCGTCAGAAGCGCGGCGCGGCGGAGCAGTAATTATCGCATCAAAAAAGCCAAAACAAAAAACTCGCAGGCCAAACAGATCCACCATGGCAGTCAACAGCTTGTCAGTGTCATGACGCAGCAGACCCTGTAACACAGTGCATGGCAGAGACGCAGCGCCCCAAATAGCACGCGGCGGCGCAGGCACCATAGTGGGGAGCCATGCGTCGTCACGCACTATTTCAAAGAAGTGTCCACGACGGCGCACAAAAAGTGTGTAGCGAAAGCCTGTCTGTGCATATGAGAATGCCACACGTACCGGCTCATCAGCCAGTTCAGGCGTTGGTGGTATTTGCCGCAAGGGGCGCGGACTGGCGCCCAGACCTGCCAGACTACCGTACTCGTGCCAAAGACCATCTTGTCCGGCTACAAGTCCCGCCAGCATCGTGTTGTTGTGAGGAAATACCCCGAACCTTTGTCCGCCGTTCGTACCGCCGCCGTAGCTCACTAGAAGCGCAAGCGTTGTTTGTCTGTGCGTCGCGCGGTCCGTCAGCCAGCACAATGAGAGCATCGTAAAGTGCTCGCTTCCATCCACAAATCGCAGACATCCGCGCAATTCTTCCACAAGACCCGCTGAGCCAATTTTACGCACGTGTGCTGCTCGCGCCACGCTTAATTCGATGTTTGCAGCATCAAACGTGCCAACAAACTGCGGAACCACACGCAGCTCCGTCACATTCGTCGCATCACCAAGCGTCAGTGCGTGTCGCACCAAAAACCCTAACTCGCGCCGCTCCCAGTCCTCCCTGCCGGAGTACTTTAGCCCCAGAGACTCCCAGCGGGTGCGCATCCACAGGAACTTGTGCCACGAGTGACCTGACACTGCTTCCAGTCGCAACTCGCCGCTATCGTCCACCTTGGACCCCAATACCGCTTCCGTCACCGTCTCTGCCGCAGCCGAGCTGTCCACACTACTATCCGCCTCAGCCGCCTCTGACGTGCGCTGCCCGTCGCTTGCCACAAACCGCACATACGCCTCTTCCGATACCTGCCACACGTCCGGTGCTCGTTTGCGGAAAATGTCGCGGTAGTAATTGACGCTCTTGACTGTCTCCGTGCCTTCACGCCCCGCAATCTGTCGATCAAACATCCCGTCGACGCTCTCGCGTGTCTTTGAATTACGCAGACTCTTTTCCGCCCGACGCACGGCCCGTGCATCCGACTGTGACGTCGCCCATCGCAGTAGATAACTGTGTGGCGTAAAGAATCGCTGTCGCAGATTCTGTACTTTGTTGTACAGCTCACACCCAGGCCGTTGGAACGACACGCCCGCAAACCGCGCGTCAGGTGCGTGGCTCTTGCTATATGCCTGCGTTGTAAACTCGTTCTGGATAAACTCGTCCACCAGTATCTCCATTACTTCGCGCGTTTCCGTCTCTGTCCAGTTATTGCGCGCCCATGAAGCCACTCTTCCCGTGTCTACTCGTCCTCGACTCTGCCGCCGCGCTGTAGTGGCCATGCGTTTGTTCCTCAAAATACCCCTTGTGTTTTTATTTTCTTTAAAACTTGCTCCCCACCACTCGGATTTCCTTTAAATTTATCTGTTATCTTTTGTCCTTGGACTTTGTTGTCTGTGGCTAAGCTACTTTGATTGTGTATTTATCGTCTCGTAGCACCAGATTATCTTCACGTGTATCGGATGTTCTGGAATAGTGTGTCACTTTCTGAATAAATGCTGCTGGTATTTGGTGGTGCCCTCTCCTCCAAGCAATAGCGCCTTCAAAATAAAAATAGCAAGTGCAGGAGGCGAAATAAATATATAAAAAACTTGGCGCTAGATGAGCGAAGAAAAAAGGCAGTTTATGTGTCTTAACTGTAAGTGGCAGCCTGTTGCAGAAACAAGCATATGTGTATGCCCCCCTCAGCTGGAATTACACTTTACGCAGCAAAAAAGATAGCTTAGAACGAGCACCTCTTCCCTCTCCAATAAAAACACAGGCCTACTGATAATGACAAAAAAGTGAGAACGCAGTTTGAGCAAAATTAAAAAAGAGCACCTGAAAAATAATACGTTGTCTAAAAAGAGATTTTCAAGTTGCTCCCTTCATTCCTCTTCCCATTAAAAAACAAAGTGCAAAATAAATCGCGGCGTTTCTGCCAGAGTACAAAAAAAAAAAGACAAGGAGAGAAGAAAGGGAATTGTTGCTTCGAAGAGCAATTTACACACAACTTCTTATTTTTTCCGAGGGCCGAAGGAAAAGAAATGGTATTGGCCATCTTTCAAAGTTGCTATCTGTAGGTTGTCGTGTGTATGTGGGGAGGGGGGAAAAGGCCAAGGGATTTGGTGTGGGAGGAACAATGCACAAGCAGTTTTCTCCATTGCCAAGCTATTTTGCGTCCCGCCTCGGCTTTCTCTGCCCCTTCAGGCCCCTCTTTTTCCTCATCCGGCCATTTTTCTGGGAAAAAATGACACCCGAACATCTGCGGCTAGTTGCACTGAAAAAACTCCCCTCCACTTTTAATCCTGCACAATGGCCCCAGGAACAAAGCATTCAAAATGTCTCTTTCCAGTAATATTTTTCCAAAAATATTGGAATGGAAAAAAAAGAGAGAAAAGGAAGTGCCCCCAGTTAAAAATGTCCTTCCGTGTGGCTGTGTGCACGGAATCTCCACCTGAGATACTCAATCTTATAATAGTAAAGACAACGGCAGGTAATGAAAAATAAAAACAACTACCTGATTGTTCTTTTCTGTATGGCGCACTCTTGGCACAGATAGAGAAAAAGGCGTAGTGACATCCATTCAACTCTCCTAGAAGAGCATGGTCATCTTGGCATATTTTTTGACGGAAGAAGGGAGAAAAGGAGGAGAGTAAAAAGATAGACAGAACTGATGCTGACTACTTCTGTTATCAGTCTTTATAGAGTAAAAACTCTCAGGCTGCATTTTAGACTTTGCGTTTGGATGTACCATGATATAAATAATAAAGAAAAAGGGAAAAAAACCTTAACTACTGTTTGTGAATCATGGTCTGCCGGCCATAAAAGCCTTGTTATATTTACCTTTTACTAAACACAAAAATGTGTAAATTAAGTGGCCCAATATTCTGGGTCTGAATGCGGTAATTAGAAGTCTTCAAGAAGTTGTTTTTAGAACGTTGATTTTGAGAGTATCGGAAATAGATTGAACCCAACAACTAGGTGTTAGATTGGATCTCTTTTGACACATAAATCAACACAAGTAATAGGCCTACCCCCACTAACAAAAGTGCAAATATAGCCAACAAAATAGTTTTCCTAAGACTAGTAAGATATCAAAATAGAACAAAGTAATGCCAGGCTTGGAGGGTGTAAAGTAGGAGAGAGAAAACCCGTGCTTTTGTGCGCGCAGGTTGGATGCGCCTCGCCCTTTTATCTCGAGCAGAATATGTACGCAGCTCCCGATTGACTGCTTACTAAAATGTCGGCAGAAGAGTAAAAAAAATACAGGTAAAGGAGATCCCAAAACGCTGAAATGACAAAACAACAAAACCGCCAAAAAGCAACCGCAATTCTCAATTAGAAAAAGACATGTAACGCAAATCTGGAGGACAAGGGAAGGCTTATCAAAAAAGTGGATCCAGGAACATGCAGCCAGGCAAAAAAGCTTCCCACACTGCCAAACCTTGCTGCGCAGTCAGAAAAACTACCCAACAGAGACAAGATTATAGGCACAAAAATGCACTGTTGTGCATCTTCAATGAACCACTGGCTATCCTTTCTAGGTCTTATTTATTGGGCCGATCAGTTCGCTGAAACAAATACTTTTCTTGCTCTCTATTTGGAGATGTTGTGTGTACTCCGATGGTCTGGCGCATAACCAGAAATGGAAAATTTTGTATCACTCCAGCAATTGAACCGGTGGGAGGAGGGGTTTAAACATAAAAGTGACCTGTGAAGACGGCAAGACTTTGCATTAGACACGGCTGATTAATTTTGTTATTTACCGCTGTCACTCATACTCATTTGGCTAGCATTGTCTGGCCGTCAGAATTTTCCTGTCCAATCCCCAAAAACAGTAGTGCAGGGGGAGTTTTTGACGACTCAATTTGCCTTGTCGTGTGAGAGGTTTTCACTTTATTAGTCCGTTTTGTCGATTTACTCGGGGATTCCCAATTTGCCTATTCATTTAGTTACTCAAAGTCGTTTGGATAAATCACAAAAACGTTCTTAGAATAAAATAAGGAGACAACTTATGTTTTTGCTCTGTAATAAAGAAACAGCACTGCTTTAATTGTTATCACTATCTAGCAATTTTTAAACCACAACAACATATTTTATTTGGAAATATGCCTATTAAAATAAGCATATCCGTTATTTGTAAAAAAAAGGAAAAAAAGAGAAAATGTAATTTGCAATATTAATGGTAATTCTATCTAGATTCTTATTGCTATGTATACAGAAGTACGCTGCTGCACATAAAAAGACATGCTGGTTTTGAAAATCTAAAATAAAAAGCCACAAATGTTGGCCACGCTCATGAAGCGCCAAAATGCAAATTGATACATGATGAAGCTTGTTTAGATTTACTTATTCTTTACATCTAAATTATGCGGTGTTTTTCTGGACATACTCAGTTTATCCGGTTTTTGTTTCCTCCACCATGTCATTGATCCAAGTTGCGCCATACATTCTATTTAACCATTTTTTGATCAGATAATATGCTTTTCGCCATTTCAGTTAAAAGCCGCTACTCATTTGATGGGTGTTTTGCAAAAAAAAAAAAAAATCTCTTTCGTCTAGAAGGTCACAGTGAATCCAAAAAATTTCAATTAACAAATATTAAAACACAAATCTCGGCTAATTAAAAGTGCCAGCGCTAAATAAGAATTCAACTAAAAGCTAAATATATGTTGACAACGTACTCCCTTCACAGGGTGGGGTAATTCAAGTAATTGCTTTTCCTTGATTAGAATTTTATCTGCTATGGTGTCATCTAGTACCGTATGCCTGCATGCATAATGTCAACTGGTTTCTGTCTGCTTGTTTTATGTTTCTTGTTATTTTACTATGGTGTTTATTATAATAACCACTTGTTATTCCGATTCGAAAGTATGATTGCTTACCATTTTCAAAACAATCTGTATCCACTGAGCGCCGACTTTCAGGCAGACAGTAAACAATACAGCTTGCAAAACCAAACAATATCTGAAATGTCACACTTCATATATTGATGCTACGCAATAAATCATAATGTTTACCGGATTGGGAGATTCGCGAAACGCAAAAACCACACACCATCCTTGTAATCCCTGCTTAAAGGCAGTGGCAATCATAGTACAGTGCAAATAGGTTTAAATGTTTTATTCGGCTCTAAAACAGGTTTTTGCGACACTAGCTGCCTTTTTAGCACTAAATATGTAAACATTGATTTTGTTTTCGGAAAAGAGATGGTGTCTGTTTACGCTTGCTTCTTTTTTGTTGGATAGAGAGAAAAATAGTGACACTAGATTACGAAAGAGAATTTTTGCTGCGTAAGCACTGCATATGGTCTAAACCTTCAAATGTCCTTGGTCTATGCAGCTTTGCTTTTTTTTTTTTTTTGGTGTAAAAATTGAATTTTTAACCTTGAAACCAAAACGGTGGAGAAAGCGAGCTTGCAATATAAAACGTCGTTTATTTCCGTTTCTGCCTAAACCACCATATTTAAAACCAACCAAGAGTACCTTGCTTTTTTTTTTTTTTTTTGGCGGTCCAAACACACATACCCGACAGCTAATTATATTCCTCTTTTTTTTCTTGGAAAATTCTTGCAAAACAAAACAGTCACGCCTGTTTTTGCGTAAGCTTATTGTAATAACTTTATTTTTAAGATTTTCGACAATGTCCACTTCCATTAATCCTAAACATCTTTTGTCGGATCATTCTAAGCTTCGAATTCTTTGCGTTATGTTTGAACATTTTTCACTAACCCGTAACGGCATTTCAATACTTGCGAATCCTGGAAGCGAGAACTTTAGAGCGCTTGCCGAAAATGTTATTCAGTTTCAGCCCAACCTGCGGGGTCTTGGTGATGGAATTATTCCCGTTCTCGAGTCGTTTATAAGCAACCAGAATTCGCGCCTGTTTTGCGCACTGGCAGATATGTACATGTGGTACAAGTCGGGAAAGTCGTTCGAGATTATGCAATTGACATTAAAGCACGTACACAGTCTCTTTAAGCGCCCACCTTACGAAAGACGTCCGTATACACGAGAGCTTACTTACGCTCAAAGAACAATTATTTTATACCATGCGCGTGATATGAATACTTGGATCGAGCTAACCAACGCGTACGCTGCTTTGTATGAAAGCGAATTTGAGTGCGAGTGGAAGGAAAAACACAAGTTCTTGCATAATAGCAAAGATCCATTGCCAATTCCCGCGGAGATGCTGCAAATCATTTACTCACTTACACCGACCACGGGGATACTTGAGCCGCAACAACTTCACCAAGCAACTTGCAGTGGTCAAAGCAGCCCTTCGCGTGTGGGTACCCCAGTTGAAAGTGGAGTATCAATTGGGTTGGGCTCAAAGTCGAGCAAAGTCATCAAACGCAGAGCAATGTCAGCTGCCAGTAAAACTAAAACTGCTAGAGTTTTAGCGTTGGCTGAATATGGAAAACAGCGTAGCATGTCAGTCGCTGGCGGTGGCGGCGCAGGCATGTTAACAAAAAGCTTAAGTGCTCCGTCGGCGCAATTTATGTCCAATCAGCAGTCATTGAGCACCCCCAATTGGCCTTCTTCAGGAGCGCCAAGCGAATGTACAGATACCCAAAACCATGCCAACTTTGCCGAGTTTTTTCGCCTCAATACCGGCCCGCAGCAACTCACTCAGTCACTTAGCGCACAAACAAACAACACGCTAGTTGACTTGGACAATGCCTTTTCTTCAGAATCCCAGCAAAAGTTAATGGAACAGCTACAGCAAACTTCAGTGGCACCTAGCGGAAATGTGGATATTACGCAGACTCTGGGAATTAGTGCTGGTATATCTTCGTATCCCAACTCATCGATTGCTTTAAATTCTTTTTCCGGTAGCGCATTGCAGCCTCAAATGTATGTCTCGCAAACATCGAAGGACTGTACTCAGCCTACTGGCTTTAACTACAATCAGTTTTTTATGAACAGCCCCCAGAATTAACATCAGCCTAGGATGTTTTTAGCTAGCTTTTTTGATTTAAAATTTATAGTTCATAGTTTATTATAATAAAAGTTGTGATTTAAAAAATGTTAACAGATTGCTTGTATGTGCAAAAATGCAAATTGTTGTTATTAGTACTTTTGCTGGGTAAGGCTAAACAATATTTAAAAATATATTCTAGAGCTTTAGAAAAATGCCAAGTAATCCAAAACTAGAATTTCAATGAAAGCTTATTTATTGTTTGCAACTGCAGTGTACTTGTTTTTATGATATATGTTTTAAATAAGCTGAAAAGTGATTAAGCTCACTAAGCTCTACGCAATAGCTGATGCTAAAATCAGTTGTTTGTAGTTGTTTATTAAAGTCTTTATTAGTTATAAGCTAGTAAGTGACAAAGACATAAAATCAGCGCTGAGAGGAAAGCAGCCAGATAGTCTTCTTATCAAGAAATAAAGACTTGTTTTTCTATGTATTGTTATCACATGTAATATAGAAAATACAAACTCTGCAGCTCGAGTAATTGGCCGAGCCGAGCCATTGAGGAGGATATTGGCGGAATTAGTGGTCTGCTAGGTTGACAACAATCGCTTCTTGTTTCCATAGTTCCTTTAACTTTGCGTTTATCCCTTAGATTTTTATAAAGCGGCTGAATATTCTGGATAATGTTGGCCAAGGAGAAGCGAGATGGGGTGTACCACGCCAGAAGCAGTGACAGTGACCAAACAGCAGTTATGGTCTCACCTCTGTTTATGTGCAGGTCATCACTGCTATCCACAGACGACACTTTGAGAAAAGAATACAAAGTAGACGACGACGGAGTTGAGGGTGTATTAAATGGTTCAGGAGCATCACAAGCATGGCATGATGTAAATAGAGCAAAAACGCGGACGATGGGCGAGAAATACGTACCGTACATGACCTCTCTCATTTTGCGTATAGCTAGCAGAGTTCCTGGTGGAAGGTTATTGATGGATCCTCGGGTGATATTTGTGCTTGGTGGTATGGCAGTGGTTTTTACATCCTTTGTATTTACTGTAATGAAAAAGTATCTTGCGGATAAGCTGGACCTTCATCATCCCGTCTTTATGCAGATTCTAGTTTTGGGCATAGCCGCACTGCTAGTTGAATTGTTCACAGGAAAACATGGGTTATTTATACGTTCACAAACCATACGCATTGTGGATATGCTGCCGCTGGTTGCGTTGCACATGCTTTCTATGTTGTTCAGCCATACGGCGCGGCATATTAATTCGGTCCACGGTACTTATCAGGTTGTCCAAGCTACGCTTCCTATTGTAGTTATGTCAATGCTTGGGTTTTCCACCAGTTTAATGCTACCTAAAAGTGGTAGCCGTTATAAAGCGTTTGAAATTTTACATCGCACTGGAATATATAGATTGTTGGTAGTACTGACGGAAAAACTACAACACCTCCGACTCCGGGTCATTAAGCGCAATCTATCGGGAGTGAATACCTCAGAAACATGCGTGCGACTTGAAAGCAGCAGCAGC
>JANBTM010000021.1:0-31328 GCA_027578695.1 Coemansia sp. RSA 1365 | reverse complement strand
AGCAGCAGCAGCAGAGATTACCCGGATTTGCGTCGATTTGCTATGAAAGACACTGAATCTAACACAGAGACGGATTTGTGTGAGTACTTAAGTGGAACCAGCAGCGCCAGCAGTTTTGGTAGGGAAGTGCTTAGCGAGAAAACACATACCAGTGCTTTGACACAAAATCCTCAAGCAAATCTCAATAACAGAAGGGGTACCCTCACAGCGTTGGTTTTGTTTGTGGCTATAGCTACTTGGTCGCCAAAATACGTAATGTTCGAAGTCGACAATAATTACCCTACACGGAGTTCTGGGATACTGTCGATAGGCAGTCTAATGAATATGTGCCTGTCTGTGGCTAGCGTAATATGCAATTCCATGTTGCTTGTTGGTATTAGCAATTATCTGCACAGGCAGGCAGACCATTCTCCGACTACCTTTGTGCGAGACTTTGCGCCACTATGTATGCTCTCAACATTGATTCTTTGGCCGCTGCTTGAAAGTCCAGTGGATGTTTTGAAAGATATTGACGTATTTCGGTTGTCTTTATGTTTAGGTGTAGCAACGTTTGGCGCCTTATCGCTTATTGCGCAGATGGCAATGCTCCGGGTGCCGCTTAATGATGGCCCAGTCGGTGTGGCAGTGATAAGCCAAATCAACACATTGATATACTTGGCCATTGGTTGGTGGATATGTGAGTATGAGCACTGGCAGCTCCAGGTTGTGGCCTTTTCTGGTGCTTGGTTATCAGTTTTCTGGTGGATTTTGCGCAAGATAACAGCTGACTATTCAGCATTGGCTCCTTTTATCTCATCTCGGCAGTATCGGTTGGATAGGGCACGAAAATACAGTTTTGCTGACGTCTGATGTTTTTCATTTCATTTTAAACTTTTTATTAGAAACATGTGGTAGCAGTTTTATTTATTGTGTAGCTTTATAGAAATCAACATTAAGCAGCATTCTATGGCAAGCATAAGTGTCCGCTTATTTCATTAAAAGAAATTGATGGTGGGAAAGTTGGGTAGCACGATGTGCAAGACTTGATGTTGCTTTGAAGTCAGAGCACAAGCGAAAAAAACAAAAAAAAAATTGAAAAAAGCCAAGGATAAGGTAGATGCGGTATCAAACCTTTTGTTGCAATAAATAAAGACAGAAAAAGATTTTTAAAGAACCAAAAAACAAGAGAAAAGAAACAAAAAAACATGACTACAAACATTAGCAAATGCTGGATTTTTTTTTGGCAAGCTCGACAAGAACAACGCTTATTTTTGAAGTGCCCTATTGCTTGTAAAGGAGAAAAGCAAGAGTAGGTGCTATAGCCGAAGAGCTTCCGGAAAAAAAGGACAAGCGTTAAAAAGGAAACGCGCTCACCTTTCTTCGCCTTAGTGGTTGATGATAAAATCGATAGAACATTTGCGCGAAACCCATGCCTGGAAGGCTGCAACGCCTTTTGCCCATAGCTTTGAGTCTCTGCGCTTGAGTTCTGTGACAAAGATATCCAGCTCAAAAGCAGGCTTGCAATTGGCTTCAGCGCCAGACTCTTGGTCACATACTTCGCCATCTTCCATCATGCGACCAGTAGGTGAGGTGGCCTTAAGAGCGGCGCAGAATATCATCTGAAGACGAGAGCGCTCAAGCGGCTTGGCCAACTTTTTTTCAATGTTTAGGCGCTGACGAGAGCGCATGCTGTTTGCCGATAGACGTAGCTGGTCCCATTGTAGCAGGTAGCTTAAGGGGATAAAGTACCGACGACGAATGTTTTGCACTTTGTTGTATTCTTCTAGAATACTGCGGCCTGAAGGAATAAAGCGATGGTCGCGTTCCTCGCGGCTACGGTAGATTGTCGTGCGGAATCCCGGGTCGGTAAGAAACTCGTCAAGCAGTACATTAATTATTTGCCGTGTCATCTCTGGCGGCCATGCATGCCGGGACCGCTTGCGTGTTGGAACAGCCAGCTGTTGTTGGCGCTGGTGCTGTGCGTCAATTAGCGGTAAAGCGTCAGCCGACGGTGCAGGCGGTGACGAAGCCGATGAGGCTGACGAAGATGAGGAAAATGAGTGCTCCGGCTCGGCATGGCGGCGGTAACCGAGATGGTTGTGGTTAGGTTGCTTGCGGTATTCAATTGGGTACGAGGTGTACTGTGGTAGAGGCGCAGCAAACGGCGTCTGCGTTTTTATGTGAGAAACGGGGCTGACGGGTTGTACAACGCGAAAGTGCGCGGAGCCAGCCATCAATTTGCCGCTAGACTCATGCACTCCTGCAAGAGGCTTTTCGAAAGACTCATTGTTAGAAACTGGTGCCAGAGTCAATGGTACCGGTCTGGGGTATGTGCCCACATGTCTGTTTCCCGAAAACATTTTTCAGAAAGAAGGGTATAAACGAGGGTGTCTAAGGTTTTTCTGAGATATGACACGAGCGTTATCAGGCAAAAAAAGGTATCAATTCCGAAATGACAATAATGAGAATAAAACCCAGAAGTAGAAAAATGTAAGAATAACACTACTTCTTTTGTAAAAGTTGAATAATTATTTGGAAACAAAAGGAGGGAGGATATGTTATGTATGTGATGGTGGGATATGATGATAGTTTATAGTAGTTGGTGGACAGATATCACCCTGAAAGCGTGGGCAAAAAGAGGACGGTATTGGATGTATCCCGAATTTACGCAGCCAAAGTTTCCCAAAAGAGACACGTCCAAAAAAGGTAAGGCAAGTAAAAAAAAAGCACAGGCGACAAAAGACTGCTTACAAAAGCACACAATGGAAAGGGCCCTAAGACAAGAAGCCGGTTGTTGACTTCAGCCTTTAATGGATTTTCTACGTTTCCCCACGCTAATTCGCTAAGCTATTAGGTCTTTTTTTCTTTGCAAAACGAAAAAAGATTGCTAATATGGAAGTTGATGTTTTAAGCGTTTGAACAGATACAACCACAGTTGACGTCCACTTTAAAAAAACAAGAAGAAAAAATGGTAGGATACTCGTATTTTGCCAAGCAGGAAAAGATTACCGAAAAGTGTCCGACAGTAAAAAAGGACAAGGTGACTGCTGAAGACAAGGAAATAAATATGCTAGGTTTTTTTGCACTAGGAATACAGAATAATACCAGAGCCACAAAAAGTGCGAAGCTTAAGAGAGAGCAAAAGCAAAGAACGCGGACAGAACAGAGCAAGACAAGCAAAATAAGGCGAAGGTCCGCATTAGCGCTATTTAAAAGCATGTCACAATTGTACTTTATCTTCCCCTGGGGTGTTTTTTTTTTCATGACCAGTTGAACTCGTTCCAGTGAAGAAAGGGGTGAGGGTAAGAGAAGCAGCGGGCCCAGCAAGCAGGAAGGGGCGGTTCCTGCCAGTGGTGTGTCAACCTCCCCCCAGGATGATCGCTGCTGCAATGCGTGCACATAAGCTGTTTCCACTTTTTGGCACTTCCTCCGCCTATCTCTTAGTTGACCCACCCCTTCTGACCACCACCCCACTCTGACCGCCACTTGGCTGCTCTGTCTGGCCAGCATTTGCCGTGCCAGCGCACGCATCTTTCTTCCACATCCTCTGCATCTTTCAATGCCCACATGATGCTGGTTGGCCATTCTAGTTGCAAAATATACACTCATCAGTTGCAACAAACCACTACCCCTCAACCCGTTACTGAATCAAAAAAAAAAAATACGCGCCAGATCAATCCACATTTTTGCTGTATCGCTGTGAAGAAAAAAGTTCCAGCTATGCGCAAAAAAAGAAGTTGTAGACAACGAGAGAGAGGCTTGCAGATCTTGTACAGACTCTGAGGGTTGATTGGAATCATCGGCAGAAGGTTTGTTGTTGCTGTTCATTGGTACATTGTTCAAAATCTTCGTCAGTTTATTTTTTCTTTTCTTTTCTTTTTTTGCGGCGTCAAGTGTATCCGGCCAACAGGGTTTCCCCTGCACAAGTGGTGGGGGGGGGGAGCAAAGTAAGGGAATTGGTAGGGAGGAATTACTCAGCCTCAAAAGTCGCCATTGTTTTGCATTTTTTTTACACACCGCAGAGAAATAAGGAATCTGGTTTTGTGCTGACCAACCAAAGTCAGCGCACATTGTCTTTTTGACCTGCACGCCGCCCCCTCCTTCGTTGACTCTTTTTTTCATTTTTGCTTGTCAGGTGCCAACCCTGGAACCCTACGCAAATAAAAATCCAGTGATTTTTCTGATGACTCTAAAATGCGCCATTCCCTACATTCCCTCCCACCCCTTTGACAGGGCCGCCAAGAGAAAAAGGAGGCTTATGCTCACCAGGAAATACAAGAGTTGATCAGTCCAACCACGCTCTCGTCATCCGGCGCCTGTTGACGCGATTCTGAGCGCAACCTTATATCAGACCAAGGCTGCGACCATCAGCCTGCGCAAAACCCGCCCCCCATCGTGCGGAGAGTTTTCTTCTAAACTTGTGTCTGATTCTATGCACGCGTTGTTCGCTACTTTTGTTGCACACGCTTCTGTGCATCTCTCTGATTGACCAGCATTCTTCTGCACAACTCTGCGTATGCAAAGCCTCTTGTCGTGGAGTCTCTGAGTGATATGCGGGCTCGGGATGGAATAGACTGCTTGGCGGCAGATGTATTCTCTTGGGACCCCGGCTTTTTTCCAACATAGCAGCCGATCTTGCCTGACACTCTGAATTCACTTTTTTGTTAATCTGCTCTAGAGTCTGATAAAACAAAAGGCGGATTGGGTTTTTTCTCTTTTGCTTCGCATGCGTGCGGTGTCAATCTATCGCGCGTGCGGATGCAACGGAATCAGTGTCCGACTGGGACAACTAGTAATAGAAACCAAGAAGGTTTGTTGCGATTTACAAGGCATTTCTGATTCTTGATCTCTTGCAAAACACACATGGTCAGGTAGAGAAACATTCTTCACATGGTTGTGGAAAAAAAAAAGTTGGTGATGAGGTGAATTTTTCCGAAGCGGACTTTTAAATCTAAATTTTGTTTTGGTTCCACAGAGCAGCACGTTATTGTTTTTGTTTTTGTTGCTCCCGATTGTCACCTGTTTAGCTTGCCAAGCTGCATGGTTGTTTTTTTCTTTAAAAAAATTTGAAGGAGTCACCAGCTAACAATGAGCGAAAAATCCGCTGTTTTCCATATCTATCTACTCAGAATCAATTTAATGAATCAGAGGCTATGGTTATGTCAATGACCTTTGTTCACAGCACTAATAGCAAAACTCTTAAATAGCAGATTCACTCAAATTATAGTGCAGTCAGCCACATTTATATGCATTTTATTTTAAATGCTTTCTTTTGGTTTATTGTGCTTGTTTGTTTGCTGTACCTGCAGGGTTTTCATCTAGTCTAGGTCAGCTCCACATACCCAGGCTTCTGTGCAATAGACTGACGCTATGAGTGCAGAGAAAAAATCTGAGGCTAAAAAGAGAACCTTCCTCCAAGTTTTTGTCCTCTTTTTGGTCTTAATTTCTACAGTCTGCAGGTTCAGCATTTTTGTCTGTCTTTTTCCACTACACATCTTCAATTTGCTTACCACTTATCTCCACATTTGAACATCTGGATATGTGCTTGTTAAAATCCGTTATAAGCACTTGTGACATAGTTGTCAAAATATTACATGTACGCTCAAAATAAACACCCATTTTCGAATTTTTTATTACAAAATGGGAAATACAAAAAAATCCCACTATAGTTGCTTTCAAACCTTTACCGCATTTTGTCTCAGTTGTTTATATTGCAAGTTGTGCGTTTCACATTGCCAAGCGCTTTTTCTCACAAAAGTTGCTTTTAATACTCAACTACCTGCAAAAGTAATTTTTTTTGTCTGTAAGCTTGCATAAAATTTGCCGCATTACACCTATTGTGTGTCTTCTGCATATTTCAAGCGTGAAGCACCATCCGATTTCTGTTATAGTCATGCGTTTTCACCAGTCTATGCATGTCTCATAGTCACGTGTAAATGGTGCCTTTTATGTTAGAATGTGTTGCTGCTATATTGTATTTAATCTGTTGTTTCTATAGATTTGTTTTGCGCTCATGATTTCTTGAATATAAAAACGCACCTGACATTTTTACGCTACAATTGTTTGTTGTTTTTGCAGCATGTTGTTATTGAATGATAGTGCGTGTTGTAATAAGTAATGATTGTCTGGCAAGGTTTGTTATTTATATTATAAGCTAGTGGTTAACCCGTTTATATACAACTTTGTCAAGCCTGCCAAAACTCGCTTAATAAAAGACAACGCATGCCAATACTAGTAGCATTTGTCTAAATAGTTGGATGTGTAGAAAATCAATGCTTGTTATTATAGATTGTAGCATTGGCAAGGTATGGTTTACAGAAATTCATTGCACGCAAGTTTTATGTTATTTATTTAACTATAATAAATGTGACCAACAGTAAAACGCACAAAACTTTATATTTGCTGGAAATTTTGATATTTTAGTGCGTTTTTACACATTCTATAAATTCTAATAATGTTATTATTTAACTTTTTTTTACAACTGCTTCATAATTTTTTAAAAAAAAGGTTTTGCTTTTCTAGATAAAAAGGTTTGTACACGTTAAAAGTATTTATTTGGTTATTTGGCCAGCCAGCTTGAACTTTTTTGCGTTGGAGACTAATCGTAACAACATGTTTTACTAAAAGTAGATAACAACCAGATATTATTGTTGAATAAGCTAGATGTGTTTCTGTTTTAGCAATACGACAACGCACAACTGACAAGTTTAGCAATCTACGTAGCATTTATATTGTTTGGGTATGCACTTTAAAGCATTTCAAGACATCGAAATTGGTGTTAATCTAAGCAATAAAACTAATTGTAACTATTATTTTATTTAATAATAAGCGTAGCATAAAACTTATTCACAGTTAATAACGGCGTTGTAGCAGCTTTTAGAGTTTAATTAATCTATTTATTTAGAATATGCACATTGGCAGCACATGTAAGTGTTGAAAATAAAAAATAAAGTATTTGCCATATGCTTGGATTTTGTTTTGTTAAAAGTTAATTTTTATTCTGGCAGATTGCTACTCTGTTGATTGATATGCAGTGCATATTTAAATGTTAAACCTTGTTTTTATCAACTACAGAATATCATTCTTTTTATTTTAAGATCTGCTGATACGGACTCTGTAATGCTTACATAGATTTACGCATAGTATGCATGTCAGAACTGATATTTGTGTAGGAGATTTTTTTAAACTTGATATTGGCACAGCATCCATGTTGCAGCTTGTGCGCTTGCATGGTTGTACTGCTTGATTTTTGCGTAAGAAAATACAAGCTTAAAATTTTCGCTTATTGGCTTTTGCATTTGCTTAAAGCTTGTCTATTTTTTTATTTGTAGATGGTGCAAGTATAATTTAAAATTTTTCAAATCTTATTTGCGTCACGCGTAAAATTTTAGGATATTTTGTTTTTCCAGAACAACATTAAAACTTTAGCAGAAACACCTTTATTTAATTTGCTTTAATTTATTTAACAGTTAAGCTTAATGCTTTATTTATGCATGCTTAAACGGAAAGAAGTTGCCCAACTTGTTGTTTAAGTTGCTGCTAACTGCATCGTTTAATTGAAAAATGTAATTTAGTAATTTGTATGCATGCAATTTCTTTTTGCTTGTTTCTATTGACAGCAATTAAAAGTATCACGAGCTTGCTATTCTTTTTTGCAAAACTAAAGCTTTGCATTGAAAGGTGTGTAGAATAGATTTATTTTACACTGTGTTCAATGAACTTGTCTATATTGAGAAGTGTGTAGCATTAGTCAAATAAGTGATCTACGTTAACGCATGTATACTAATTCTTTTCTATGTTTATTTGTTAGCTATAATTAGCGACAATGCGCGGCACTTGAAATAAAGATTTTTTAATTTGTATTCAACACGTAGTAAGTTGTTAAACCAAGTTTTAGCTTCTAGCAAACCAGTTTAAGTGTTATTTGTTTATTTTTCGGTTTGCGTTAAACTTATTTTTATTATTCATGTTAGCAGAGCCTTTTTTGTTATATACTTGACAACTACAGGGGGGGGGGTTTAGAAAGGCAGGAATTTAACTAGAATTATTATTGCTCATAGTATAACCATGAACATATAGTAAAAAACAAATATATTATCTGCAAAGTGCTTTCTTTTCCTTGTTGGTTAGGGTTTTCTGTTTAATTATAAGTCTTAGATTAGAATTGCTTTAGTATTACGCAAGTTATATGTTTTGTACATTGCCCTATGCTTTAGTTAAATAAACTTTTATATTATGTGAGCGTTTACGACTATATCTAGAAAAAACACACACAACAAAACCAATATTATAATAAAACTGCGATATATTCGAGTTTGGCTAGGTGGTGTAAATGCTTTTTGTATAACCTAGCATTCCCAAGTAACTGAAAAAGTGTATGTAAAGCATATGGTGGTTCAACTATATTAGCTTCAGCACTACACAGACACTTGGTTGATAAATACAGTCTGACATTAAAGAAGCTAGAAAAACTGCCTGCAGAGCGAAACTCAGACAGAGTTATTGCGCTGAGAAAGAAAAGAGTCGAGCAGTGGAAACAGATGGATGATTTTAACTTTTGTTACAAACTGTTTTTTTATTTATTAAGCTGGATTTAATATGCACATCTACAAATTTTTTTGATTAATAATAGAAAAGGCAGCACAAACCATAGTTTCCATAGGCAAAGCAGCAACAATGACGTAACCACAGTCTTCTGACTTGAGCCCATTCTGCTGACTAATACAAAAATTATTATAGAAAACGTCAGCTTTTTTATATTAATTTCAAAGAATAGGGCTTTTTTTGACACAGAAGTCCTTTATTTTTTCCGGTATTTTTTGTTTTATTTTCTACAAATATGACAAGCGAACACACACTTCGACTTACAGTAGTATTGGACACAATTTGTCCTTGGTGCTATATAGGGAAGCGTCGAATGGAAAAGGCCATTATTTTGGCGAAGAAAAAGTGGACAGATTTCGACGCTATTATTGAGTATGCACCTTTTCAACTCGACTCTGGGTTAGGAATAGGTTTAGACAAAACCGAAGTCTATCAGAAGAAGTTTGGTACACGGCTTCCCGAGGTTTTAAATCACATTGTAGAGGTTGGCACAAAGGAAGGAATTCAATTCAAATTCGGTGGTAAAATGTCTAACACTTTGGACTCACATCGCCTTATTGATTATGCCAAGGACCAAGGCGGTCGTGATATGCAAGAGAAGATTGTTGAAGCATTACATCACCGATACTTTGAGCTTGAACAAGATGTTGGCTCTCGAGACATGTTGCTAGCTGCTGCTGAAGATGCCGGTC
This sequence comes from Coemansia sp. RSA 1365, assembly GCA_027578695.1. NCBI lineage: Eukaryota > Fungi > Kickxellomycota > Kickxellomycetes > Kickxellales > Kickxellaceae > Coemansia > Coemansia sp. RSA 1365. The sequence continues at coordinate 22,053 of JANBTM010000021.1, read as the reverse complement.
TGAATAGACAGCAAGTAGACACGTATTTAGACTCTGATAATGGATTGGATGCTTTAAATACAAGGATGAAACAGATTCGCAACCTTGGTGTAACTGGTGTACCATTTTATATTCTTAACGATCGCTTTGGGATTTCGGGTGCTGAAAGCCCGGAGGTTATTCTGGATTCGTTTGCCAAAGTATTAGAGGCAAAGTAGTCTATATATTGTTTATTTTGCTTTATCTATTGTTGTTTTGCTTGCGCTAGTCTATCTTTAATTTACCCCAGTAGACTTTATCCTAGTGTTTAACTAACACTACACATTTAATTTATTTATGATTCATGAGAAGAAATACTAGTTGCAAGCTAAAACATTGCAGCTAAGTATTAATTGCTTAGCGTAAATGTTTTACATGTTTTTTAAAATGTGTTGACAAAACAAAAGACCACTAACATGTTAATAAATCTTGAGATGTCATTTATAGAGATTTACAAGTGTTTCTAGCGTTGGGACCGATGAAAACTAGTGTTGAGAAAGTTACTTTTATTTATAACTAAATAAACAACATTAAAGATATTGCCTCATTTTTTTAAAACAATTATTAGTCTTCTAACTTTGTATTAGAGTTTCTGGTATCAAAATTTGGTCTAGAGACAAAAACTCAAGCTAAGGTTTTATCTTGATTGGCGTACTAGATTTTCTCTGGCTATTGATATCTAGAAGTCTTGATCAATCAAGAATTTGTTAGCATGGGTGGGGGGACAGAAAAGGGAGAGAAAGTTTTACCACACTTTTAGAACAGTTTGCTTTTCCACTTTGCTCTACCAGAATCCTTGTTTATAGCTCTTTTTTTTTTCTGTGTTCATCTGTGGCAAATGTCGAGAATAATGCAAGCTCTATCTAGAGCAATAGTAACACAACTGGTTGCTAGATCAGTCACAACAGTTAGGCCAGTACTATTACATTATTGTCCTTCGACGTTTCTAGTTGGTTTAAACCATTGTCAACATATGGCGACCAAAGCAAACAGGTTTAAAACTGAAACTGAAGATAAGGAAATGACAATTATAGAAGATGACGAAGAATGGGAGCGTAGTATTAACGAAGAACACGAACGTTTGTCAGTTATATCACGCGGTTCAGATGAGGTTCGATTTGGACGTAAATATATTGGGATGGTTGTTTTACCATTATATATGAATGAAGCAATTGCCAGGTATATTGAAACTGCTGATAAGCATAGAATACGTACTGATTATCTTCATATGGAAGATGCATTAAGATCAACCGGTCATTTAACACCACATGGAAAAGGAAAAGGTCGCGCAGCAAAGAAGGAGAGATTATCGCGTAGGGCTTCTTTAGAGGAAGTATATAATGCTGATAATCAACAACAAGAAAAAAAGTCAGATTTGCCACGAACATTGCCTGGTGAACACATACATGTAGCAGTTCCCGGAAAGCGACCTGCTCCTGATTCTTTAGTAAGACCAGGAGCTTGGCTTAAACCACATACAATTGAATATGGACCAGGAGAAACCGCTGCTTATTTAGCAGCATTTGCTCTTGGTAGTTATGGAGTACTATTCAATGTATTTTCTGAGCTTTCTACGCGTCTACCTGGGTTTAATCCAGAGAGTATATTGGATTTTGGCTCTGGTCCTGCAACAGCACTTTGGGCAGCTCAGGAGGTATGGCTTGGTTCTGTCACACGTTATACTGGTATTGACATTTCAGAGGATATGATTACATGTGCTACAAATTTGATTAATGAAATGCCATCGAGCTTTATTCCTCCCAAAGCAGAATTTCTACGCTATTTGGCTCCAGAACAACCCAATATAACTGCAGATCTTGTAGTTTCAGCATTTTCATTATCAGAATTGCCCTCTGATTCTGCACGAAAGACTACGATTGAAACACTATGGAACTACACAAAAGATACGCTTGTATTGATTGATCGGGGAACACCACATGCAGCAGAGATAATTTCAAAGGCACGCGATCAGCTACTAGCTTTAAATTCAAAAGATATTGGTAACCAACAAACAGACGATAAAGAAGGAAAAATACCAGATGATCGTAGGGGTTCTGTAATTCACACAATAGCGCCATTTACGAATGATTTAGCAGATCCAACAACCAATACACCAGCATGGATGCATTTTTCACAACGATCTCAACGACCAGAGTTTACAATGCTCACCAAGCATTCAAAATCAAATTTAGAAGATCGTCATTACTCGTATGTAATAATGCGTCGTGGACCACGCCCCGAAAAAATTATTCTTCAAAAACAGACCAACAATATGGTTAATGCAAATGTTCCAAGTTCCGATATTGGTGCCGAACTTTCTAATGAGGTAGATAAAAAGTCTACGGAACAGTTGTCTAAAGAGGCTTATAATTGGTCACGCATTATGTTACCTCCTATAAAACGAAAGGGACATGTTGTACTTGATGTTTGTTCAAATGATGGTCCGATTGAGAGATGGACATTTACTAAATCTTACGATAAACAAATATACAGAGATGCTCGCAAAACATTCTGGGGTGATCTTTTCCCACACAAACCCAAGTACGTTGAGATGCGATCCTACTTTAATCCTGCCCCTGAACATCCTCTCAAGACCAAACCCGAAAAACAAAAATTGACACGAAAGCAACGCCGTAGTACATTAGCTTCTGAAGAATAGAGCGTAATAATACGCTGACTATATTTGGTGCAATAAAAAAGAATAGATCAAAAAAAGGCTAAAGAAAAAAATAGACTTTAAACCAAGCTTATTTGAAAAAAAAACCCTGTTAGATTGCACGGGCAATCTTGTTGACAATTTCCTCCTTTGAGATCAGATGTGTGGTCTTCTCGACCAGACTCAGCAACTTTCCCACATCGCTGGCCCAACCATTAAGCTGTTCTTCGCCATCGCGTGGCTTGGAGAAGTTAACAACACCAGATGGACGATCGATGCGAGCATAAATGGTTCCAGCAACTACAGCTTTTGAAAGGAAAGCCTCAACATCATCCGCATCAAGATCAAGTAACTCGTTTAAACGGGTGATATTAGCCCGACTGTAATATTTTGCTATTACACGAACGTTATGTTCAATCACACGATCACGAAGTGTAATCCACCGTTTGTTACCATCTTCGGTCTGAGCAGAAAATACATCTGTGGTGCGAAACTCCGGTCCATAAATGTGTTCCATAACTGGCCAGCGCATTAACTCCATTGTAGTAAAGCTTTTGACAAGTTGCGCACAGAGTTCGAGCTTTTCCAAATTGTGATCCTGCTTAAAACGATGAAGCATATCAGACTGCTCATTATCAAATGGCGACAGTACCAAATACATGATAATGTTTTGTAGTACTGCTGGCCATTTGTTTACGTCTTCCTTGATGCTCTTAGTAGTATAGACTTGATTGTAGTGTCTGCATACTTCAAGGTAATTTTCCTCATGTACGTCGTATTGAATCATAAGTTCGTAGAAACGGAGCTTCAGATCTTCGGTGTCCTCATGTTCAAAGTACTTGGGATTAATCTTGTGACTAATAATAGCCATTCTTATATAATCTCTCTTAGCCAAGCAAAGACGCATCTGTTCCAAAATAAAGTCAGTCTTCTCGCGACGTTCCATTGAACCATAAGTTTCAACCTGAATTTCCTGTAGCGTGTCGCATGCCTCTTTGATCTGACCATTATTTTCGTATATTGCTACTCGCATACGTGTCAATCGTGCTCTTTCAACTTCAACATGGATTTTACCTTCCGTAACAGTCCTCAGTGCTTCGATTAGGTCAATTCTGCTTTGTTCGTCCGGAGTCTTATCCACGTATGACATGGCCTTTTGAACCATCTTAGTTATTGCCTGCTTTAACTGTCCGTGCTTTTTTGCCATTGCAGCAACTTCCTGCTCAAGCATAACCCACTCTTTTGCTTCGCCGCATACTTCAGCCATACGCTCCAATAGTTGAGTCGTTGACCACAGGTCTGCCGCTGCACGAGTCTTCTTCTCCAATCCATGCAACTTCTCTAGTGCCTGTCGCAACTCTCCATTATTGGCTAGCTCCTCTACTTCGGGAAGCAGTTCTTTGACGGTCTCGGAGTAATCCTTCTCCATCTTGGGCTCATTTGTGGTATAGTCTAGATCCATTTTAGTGTCTTTTTTTTACCAAGTTTCTCTGAAATCTAAAAGGTTGTGATTGAAAGATGCGTTTGAGTAGGTACTATGTAAATACGCAGAATAAAAGCGTGCACAAAATAGAACAGAAATAGACTTGAAAGTGCTTACGTTTGCCGTTTCAAAAGTAAAAAACGCTGATCTCCATGATCACGGATTAAGATTCTTGTATTTATGACGCTTACGTGTGTTCTACTCTTAATAAACATCCCCGCCAGGAGATTAAGCATTGTATATTGAGAAGTGCCACGTTAGTCATGCCAAAGGCATAACAGATGGATTGAGCCAAACACCAAAGGTGCACGGATAAGGTTTTTTTTTGGTAGCAAGTGGTCTTGTGTTTTGCGTCAAAAAAAACAAAATGTGTGCGCGATTGGCGTGTGTAGTTGGCGAGCACAATTTGCGGATACAGTTTGCATCGGCATACAAAAAAAAACCGAGAGACAGACCAACAACATTAGTAGTAGGGGGTTTAAAGTAGACACATAGCATGGATAGTTTTAGCAATGTCATAGCAATATAATACAATATATGTAACTTATCTTGTTGCCCGTAGATAGGGCGTTGGCTGCCCTCTACTTATCAGTCTGCACCACCAACACCAACGCCAACCACATTTCCAACGGCACTTCTGCCCATGCACAAACGACTCCCTGCCCACAACACAAACCCACCATACCAAATGACGCCAAAATAATAAATCCTAAACGCCCGTGTTCTCGCCAAAATATTCTATTTCTCACCAACAGCCAAGTAGCTTAAAATAATCTAGAAATACTAGTCGTTTCAATATCGCAAAAAAAAATAAGTTTTCTATCGGTAATAGGTTATTTTTGGAAGTGCAAAAGTAACAAATTATTATCTCAGCTCCAGAAGATTCAGCCCCCGCCACAGCACAGCCCCTCAATCGCGGCAGATCTCCTCAACCGATCTGCAGCATCATTACCGACGAAGAGATAAACTCATATCCCAGGCACTGGGGCATTTTTGCTTTCCTAGAAGACCAATACAAATGCACAAAAACAGGATGTAAATTAGGCAATATTTTGAGAACCAACAAGGAACCCGCATGCGGATAACGTCATCAAATAAACAATTAACTTATCCACACTTATTCAGTCTGAAAGCCTGGTTCGGTTTACTTTTATTGTGTGAATGGTTCGTTTCTGAAAGTAAAAGTTTTTTTTTTCCCTATAAAAGGTTTTCCTTTTGTGTGTGAGAAAGTAACGATATTTTTTTTTTCGTTATAACGATTACTTTGAGACTGTTTTTTATACCATTAAAATATTGTGTAGACTAAAGATGGATAAGTATCATATACATCTAGCCAGTCCAGCCGAGTTTAAAGAGGCAGTGGAGGTACGCATCCATTTGTTTGTAGATGTTCAAGGGTTTCCGCTTAACGATGAAGTTGATGAAGACGACAAGCATGCAATACATGTTGTAGTAGTAGATAAGACAAAAAACAACAAAGTAATAGGTACATTACGCATGTTAAACAAGGGTAAAGTAGCTAAAATAGGACGCGTAGCTGTATTACCAGATTATCAAGGCCAGGGCCTTGGTATTGGACTCATGGAGTTTGCCAAAAAATATGCAGCTACAGATCCAGCATTTATTTCTTGCAAGAAACTTTCTCTTAGCAGCCAATGTGTCAAACGCGAATTTTATGAGAATCGAGGATACAAAGCTCAAGGCGATGTGTTTGATATATTGGGGTGTCCTCATATTATGATGCATATGGATGTTCAGCGTGTTGCACTTCCATGAGAATTTTCGGTTCTGCCAAACAAAGGGAAAAGTGCGCGTCAGATAAAGTGTAACAGAGTCATTCCTTCAAAACTGGGGTTTGACCAGAGTTGGCAACAGGAAATACTATTTTGTCATGCCTTCAATGGACAAACAAAAAACAAGGCAGAAAAGTTCAGGCTCGTGTTGAACAGTTTTATTATTATTTATCCAGCATCTCACCTTTTCAAGAAGGTGTTTTATTCTAATAAAACACTGTTTACTTTTGACTTGACTCTGGCCATTTATTTTATCTTACAGCTGATTTTTTTTTATAACTGTAACCACATCAATTTACATAGGAACAACAGCATGCACAGATTTGTTTGTAATAGCTTTTCATTCAATAAATGAGAAATGTATAAATGTGATGTGCAAAAAGAGAAAGATGTACCACAGGCAAGTGGTAAAAGAGTGGCAGAACATCAGTAGTGGTTTATATTTTATTTCAATTATGCAGACTATGTGGCACAGTTACCATCAGATCCACACCCAATATTAACAGTAGACAAAGCTGCACCAGCGCTAAGCGAGGAAGGCGATAGGCTGTTAGTTTCCGGATAAACGCCACGCAAATGCAACCTTCGACGTTTCTGCGCAAGCATAGCATCGGCAGCCGAAAAAGATGGTGATGTTGATGCAGAACCATCTCTATTTGAGCTGCTCCCTGAAAGCCGCGAAGCTTTTCTAAGTGAAGCCTGCGTACTGAGTAAATGCGTCTGGGTTGAGCTGTCTAAATCAACTACACCAAGCCGATCAACTTCATAGCTGAGATATTCGCGGCTCAGCGGTGTGGATGACTGACACACAGTATTTATACTAGTTGGCGTAGTCATTTCTCCCGCTGATCCATGAGCAGACTGCTGTTTGTTGGATGGCTGTGTATGCGTTCGGGACTGTATATTATTACTGTTTTCGCGCGTACCCTGTTTTCCAGCATCATGTAATGGCTCAGTAAGACTATGAGGCATACAGGATGCCAGTTTTAGTGGAGGAACCGCACCATATGGAGCAGCAGCAGATGGATCTAACAACGGCGTTGGATGTTGACAGTGTTGCAGTTGAGAAGGTACCGAGTCACCATAATACTGAGTCAATAGACTAAATGGCGGATGTTGGTGTGCAAATGTGTGCGGTCTCGTAATTAGCCATTTGCCGACAAGCTCCAGTTCTATGACATCCACCTTAAGATCAAACTTCATAAGAAACAACATTTCTAATTCCAGCTGATTCATTTCACCCAACGGAATACCACCAACCTATATGGCTCAAACAACATTCACATAGAACATAAAAGTCAATAGCATATTAACCATATATTGCCAATTTGTGAAGGGATGTCAACATAGCAGAAAAACAGGATATCCCTTGCATATGTGTGAGCTGTTTTAAGCCAAAAAGGAAAATAGAAGCCAATCCCACCTGCTACTTTAGTCTATCTTTAGGGAGGGAGGGAGAGAGAGAAAATACACTGCTTACCTTTGCGTATCTTGCATTGTTAAAAAAGATGTCCGAGTTAAACTTGTGAGCAATAATAATAGCCGTAATTACCAAACGATGTATGTTAAAAGGAGATAAAGACAAAGAAGGTCGATGTATCTGTGCCCTACCAATACGATCTAAATATACAAGCACTGCCAAAAGCGTATCATTCTCAAGACATACAAACTTTGCAATTCTCTCTAAATAATCACGTACAGAAATAGATGGTACAACTCGACTATGAAAAGGCGTAATATCATCTTTAATCTGTCCAATTGCAAAATGGTTTGCACTCGCTATTGCATCAAGTAACTCTGCCATATTTGTGATCGTCTGTAAAACCGGTGTTTGTGTAATTTCGAACATTACTAAGAAATAATAAACCAAATTAATATAAAGAAAAATGCAAAAAAAAAAATTGTTAAAGAAAAAAAGTGAATATATAATTGACAAGTGTGAAAAAAAAAAGAAATTGTTGGGATTTTTTTGGTTGAGTTGGTTAAAGGAGATGCTTTGGTTGATTGCAAGAAACTGGTAAACAATTGTTAATGCCACCAGTGTTTTTTTGGGGAAAGAGAAGAAAGAGGGAGGTGTCTTCTTTTTCAGTTATAAAGTTCGTCATAGAACAAAGTAGCTAATGTTTGAAACAGTTCTTTTTGAAAACCTTGGTGATCATTTGGAGGTGTTTTGTAAAGTTACAAAAACAACGTTCCTGTATTTTTTTCCCCAGGGCCAAGCAGAGCCAGAATGATTGCGTGGCGCAGATGTGCAGAATGTTGATGATAAGAAATGACGTCAAAATGTAAAGTCCGCTCACGAGTCTTTTGGATTGGGAAAAAGCCTGTCAGCCAAACGTCTTAGGCCACGCATTGCTGCGATTGGACAGAAAAGTAAGACATTTTTGTTGCTAGTAGAAAGACACAGCTTCTCATCACGTGCATATACTGGCCAAGAATTTCAAACTTGCCTCAGCTTTGGTTGCATCTCTCTACTTTAAGCGAGCAGGATTCGCATTGCAAATGGCACATCAGAGTGGAATTCGTGTTTCAGACAGCCTATCCTCAAAGTTTCGCGTTGAGCTAAGCAAGGATGCGACGCTACGGACAATTCAAGTAGGCATACTGAATGAGGAACTCTGTGCGACAGACGAACAACAACTTCAAGGCACGTTACTTGAGGATCTGGAGCGGTTACCAGAGCTGCTGAAGGATACAGAGCCATGTTATCTGCTTGTAAGACTGGACTCTGAGGAAAGTCGATGGCTGCTGGCGACATACGTTCCTGACAACGCACCGGTGAGGGATAAGATGCTGTATGCATCAACGAAAGCTTCGTTAACCAAAGGTTTGGGCGAGTCATACTTTGTTGACAATATGTTCGGTACCACACGCAGTGAATTCTCATCAGAAGGATACCAGATGCACCGTCGACACGTAGAATCCACTGCACCATTGACAGAGCGAGAGGAGGAGATGATACGCATAAAAGATATGGAAGGCTCAGTCATCAACGCACCCACTATGGACTCACGTAGAAGTCATGTCTCACAGAACTCATATCCACTCCAAGATCAGGCTGAGAATGCCATGAAAAAGTTTGCAAAGGGTATGGTGAACTTTGTGCTCTTGTGCGTTGATTCAGAAAAGGAGCTAGTAAAGCTGGTGTGTGAAGATACGTTGCAGTCCCATGGTGAGTTGGCTCAGGTTATTCCTAAAGATATGCCAACCTACACACTGTATTGGTATGATAGTACTACTAGTATTTTTATTTACACATGTCCGTTGACTACTAGTGTCCGTGAGCGAATGGTCTGCTCTACTTTCCGTCAGGGCTTCACGGAGTCTGCCAGAGACATGGACATTAATGTTGACATTCGCTTAGAGTTCGATAACCCTGCTGAGATCACACCAGCTGCGCTTAGCGAGGAGGTCAGCGCCAAGGCATCCTCGGCTCAGCCACCAGCCATTTCACTGCAAAAGTTCAAGCGTCCGGCGCCGCCCAACCGTCGCCCACGCGCAACGGCAGCTCCGTCCAACTAACCATGTGATCACTATATTGATTTTGAGCAGTAGGGGACATAGGGGACATGAATGGATTACGTGTCTGCTTTCCTTTTATTTTTTCTTGCAACTAATTCAGTTACGTATTTGTTTCCAAACTACGTTTTTATTCTTTCTGTCATTGCATTCAGCACACTCTTTAAAGTCAATATTAAATTAGACCTTATTTCAGAGAAATGTTTCTTACTCGTTCAGAATATGACCGTGGAGTAAATACATTCTCACCAGAAGGGCGTTTATTTCAAGTAGAATATGCCATTGAGGCGATTAAACTTGGCACTACAGCTATAGGAATTCGTACGTCAGAAGGCGTGGTTCTTGCTGTAGAGAAAAGAATTACCAGTCCGTTGCTTGTGGCAGATTCGATAGAGAAAATTCTTGAGATTGACCAACACGTTGCTTGTGCAATGTCGGGCTTAACTGCAGACTCGCGTACTATGATAGAACATGCTCGTGTTGAGGCATTGAATCATACTTTTGCCTATGAGGAGCCTATTCCTATTGAGAGTGTGACGCAGTCTGTTTGTGATTTGGCTCTTAGGTTTGGTGAGGGTGCTGATGGTCAGGAGTCTACTATGAGCAGACCATTTGGCGTGGCTTTATTGATTGCTGGCGTTGATGAGCGTGGGCCGCAGTTGTATCATACTGATCCTTCTGGCACCTTTTTGCGCTATGAGGCTAAGGCCATTGGTGCCGGTTCTGAAGGCGCCCAGACTGGTCTGCAGGAACAGTACCATCGGGATATCACACTTGCTGATGCTGAGGTTCTGGCGCTTAAGGTCCTTAAACAGGTTATGGAAGAGAAACTGAGCAATACAAATGTCCAGCTGGCCAAAGTCACCAAGGAATCTGGATACCAGATTTATTCCAGAGACGAGTTGCAGACTGTTATTTCGAGGATGTGAGTGTCTTTTCTAGCCTATAGCTTCATGTCTATCCAATCTTTTTCTGCTTTGTCAGCTGGCTTTTTGCTTAATTTCTTTTCTGCTTTAGCGAGCGAATAAAATTTGACACTTGCTCATCTTTCCACAAGTTTCTTGATTTTTTTTTTTTTCTTTTTCTTACATAAATACAAATTTGCTAAACAATTTAATACTTATATTTGTAAAACGCTTATAGACGTCTGTCTCTGTAATTCGCTAGCAAAAAAAGTAACCTATTATATTGTTATTAAAAACCATGACTAGCAGTATAACAGACGTTCTTCGACCATTTAATATTTGTATTGGAGTTGGGGCATATTTTACATGGAAAGTAGTTTATGCCTTATTTCTTTCTCCATTAAGAAACGTACTTGGGTCTTTTTGGAATCGTGTTAGCATAATTCCCGGACTTATTCATGATATACGCGGGAGTGAGCGTGAGTTTATGATCAAAAATTATGAAAAATATGGTAGTATCTTTGTAATGGAACCATATAAGGTTGGTTTATGTGATTATAATGATTGTATGGTTATTCTGGGCTCACACGCATTTCTTAAGGATCTCCATTATTCGCAAGTTGATTTTATCGAACAGAATACTTTTTTGACAAGAGATCCGGAAATGAACCGTATCAGACGTCGTCAGATTGGTCCGGCATTGGCACCAAGGAATTTACGTAATATGGAGTCTTCAATTCTTGCTGCTGGTGTGCAGCAGATAATGGAGAAATGGGACAAAACTATTGCTGAGTCTTTAGATGGAAAAGTTCGCATTTGTTACTTTTATGACTTTTCGCTGATGACATTTGACATTATTAGTTCACTTGGATTTGGTCAAGAGCATCGTTCTCTTACTACTGGAGATAGAAAAGTTGTGGAATGGGTCAGACAATCGTTTACATTGATGTTTATGCAAATGATTACTCCATTAGTTAAGAAGCGTCCGTTTAAGCAAATATTTGCAGGGTCTCTTTATAATGGCGTAGAGAAGTTTATTGCATTTGGATCAAAAGCTATTGAACAACGCAAAATGGAGTTAGAAGCTTCTGGTGGTATAAATAAACCAAAGGATATTCTTCAATCTTTTGTTGATGCTGAAGATCCAGAGTCGCGTATTCGTATGACTTCATCACAAGTAACTGCTGAAACTATTATTAGCTTACTTGCGGGTGCTGATACAAGTTCAAATACACTAAGTTGGACGCTACATTTGCTACTTCTTCATCCAAGGTATTTACGACAGGCTACGAAAGAGGTTCGTTCTGCGTTTGAGCATGGTCATCTTATAATGTTCAGTGAGGCTAAGGAGAAGCTGCCATTTTTGGAAGCTTGTATTTATGAATCCATGCGTTTAAGACCAGTTTCAGGAAATCTTCCTCGTGTTATTCCGCGTGGTGGTGTAGTATTACAAGAACATTTTATTCCAGAAGGACATACATGCTCAGTTGGAGTTTCCATTGCAAATTTGAATGCAAACACATGGAAAAGGCCTTATGTATTTTATCCGAAGCGTTTTATTGGCAATGATGCTAATAAGCGCAAATTGTTGACGTTTAGTGCAGGTGTTCGTGTTTGTCCTGGTCGGCATTTGGCTTGGTTGGAAATGCTAACTACTTTGGCAAATATTCTTAATTCTTATGAGTTTGAAATACCTAACGACGCATTGTTTACACCTCATCGTCGTGATAAACGCAATCAACCTGTTATTATGCCTCATACAACTGCTATCACTTGTGCTCCGAGATTTCCTGAACGTGATTGTGTTGTTGTTGTTTCTAAACGCAAACCTTAATGTATTCTAGTACGGTTTATGTAAAAAAACGAAAACATTTTTGTTAAATTTTTATAAAAGTACTGTGGTTGTTGTTGCAATCCTTAATAAAATCGGAATACTTTATAATGCTAAAATTTATAACACTGTTGCTAACATCGGTCATTTTGCTTATTTGATTACGTGCTGTTTTTTCATTTAGTATTTGAGAAATTGTTGAAAATAGTAAGAAAATATACTATTACTTTCCATGCAAAACTGAAATGGATGTGTTAGGAGTTTTAGATAGCATCAAAATTGCTATTCTATTACTAGAGATTGGGAAAGAGATTAGTTTAAGAAATGACGGCAATATGACATGTAAAATCCTAGTGCATCATAAACTTGAAACAGCTTACATTTGCGTAGTAGAAGTTTCTGTGGATAATAACCCCCAAACTTAATAGCCCGTTATTTCTTGAAAATCATCAACCTTCATAATTAATTTACAATTAACATGTTATATTACCAGTATAAGTAATTCAACACATATTTATTAGAAAAATAAGACAAAGCTTGCTTAATATGTGGATTATCACCAAAAACACGAGCAATTCTATTTTACAACTGTTTCTTCAGCTGTAAGCTATTTTTTAACATTATTAACAATATAATCTATATACTTGTATCTCAAAACCAGGGCGTCGGTAGGCAGCCTGACTCCATACTGTCAATGCTTTGGGGTCTTACAAGCAGATGCTGCTCAAGACTAAGGTCGGTTTCCACAGCCATTACTCTTTCTGGCGGATAATAATCGTGCATTGGTGGTTCTTCAGATTCAACTGAGCTTACTTCAGCATCAGGACGGAATCTGACAGAAAATATGGTAGTTGTTGCGTTTTCGCTGCTCGTATAATTTTCAATAAACCCCCGACCACATGCAATGCAAACAGGTGGGTTGTTGGTTGGCAATTCCCAAGTATCGCTTATTACCGATTTGTAGACATGTCTTGGCTTAATCTCTACAACCAGACGCTTGGAATAATTAGGAAGCTTGCGTGTTAGCTTGGTTGGCTTAGTCGAATCGGGATAGAAAAGTGTGCGTCGGATTCCTGAAATGCCATTGGATATTGCGGCACCTGTACGCGAGAAGAGTGTGGAAATGGACATTGCCGAAGGTATTTTTTAATTAAAGTGGATGTAGTAAGTGGTTTGTAAAGAAAAATCGTTGAACTGAATGTCACTTTAAAAAGAAATATTACGCAACGCACTGCTATTTTAATGCCACAAAATTTCTAATGAAGTAATTGGTACATTCTTGCAAGAGCAGTCGTCGCCAAGAAATTGTGCACATCGCAGCTGGCAGATGGTGCATAGTTTAAGAACTTCGCCACATTAAGCATCTTTGCTCTTCAGATCCCTGGCGTAGGGTGCTCATCAATAAACAAACCTTTTCAAGCCTCCCGAGGTTTTTCAGAGAGCAAACAATAAAATAGCAGAAATTGCAAAAGCATGGCAGAGTTGACAGCGTGGCTGGGAGGAGGGAACATGCGATTATCCCTTTGCGCTGTCGATCCGCCCCGTCCCCCCTGAAATGGAGATGCATGCAGACTGAAAAAGGCTCTGGGATTTCATCATCAATGCTTTGGTAGATCGGAACAACTTCACACTCCAGCAGCCACTTTGCACATAACTTGTAAATACACATGCGTTGATATGCAAGGCGTTGGTTAAACCATAGAAAATGAAAAGATGCAAGGAGATGCAGCTTTGTACGTCATGATAGCCAATAGTGAATTTAATGAGCGCTTTAAAGAGTGTTTGAGAGCTGTCTCGCTCGAAAAATAGACCAACTAGCTTAGAAATAACCCTGCAGTCCTTTGAAAAACAGCTGGCATGCTTTTTGGTATGTACATTTGCAAATGTGTTGAATGGACTTTGCCCGAGGGAATGTGTGTTCGGCGCTGATTAGAGTCTACACCTGGGCACTTACATGTAATATTGTCAGCCGTGGTATAAAAAACATCTAGCCATATTTCTTATTACCTGGTTGGGTTGTGTATTGCATGTACTTTTTGCACACTCCATTGTTTTCTAGCAATTAGTAGAAAACTTGAAGGCTTCTTCGGGAAACACATTGAGAATAACCTGGTTCTCAGGCTGCGCCATGTGATTTGGCTGTCTGTCCGCGCAAACCACAGAGTATTGCATTAAGCAGAGCATGTAAAGTGTAAAAAAATGGTTTGCAGAATGCTTGCCAAAATTCCATCTAAAATTAAACAAGGCAGATCAAAAAGCGGGTAAACAAGCCACATAGTTGCAGAGCCAAAAAACAAGGCTCCCCACCAATTTTTACGATGAAATAAGGACCAGGCAGAAGGTTTCACCGACCTCGGCACAGAATCACCCCACTTTGAACATAGATTTCACTCTACCCGGGGTTCACATGAAAAGAAATATTAAAATGGAAAGCGTACTACTCATTGAAGTGTCGAAAAAGTATTTGGGATCAGAATATTAAACAATGGCACAGGACATGCGCATGTGCATGTTACATCGGCTGTGGCTGAGCTGTTCATTATGTACTGGCAATGTTCATACTTCGGCTTTTAATTTAATCCCTCTTTTTTGCTGACCCTGAAACGCTCCAAGATTTGGATGGAATAATGTTTGCATGGCCACTCACCGGTCTGCAGCCAAATTTTCAATATGTCACTTTTTGAGGTGAACTTGCAAAAAGCAACACAGAGTTCCCAAGAACAATGGACTTTTATGCCAAATATGTCACTGCAAGTGGACAGTGACAAGGGCGGGACAATTCAGGTGTGGATCATCCACTTTCCTTTACTGAAAAGTAGTGTGGATAATGTTGACTAGTTGGCCATCCCTTCTACAATTACTTTGGCCGCAGCAGAAATTCTTCTCAAAGACAGAATTGGCAAGTGTACTTCAAAGTTTGAAAACACAAACGAGCTGAAGGTATCAACTGGGCTTATCGGCAAAGCAATATAAACAGGAGCGAGGACAGAACCCTTGGGATGAGTTCTCGTCGAAATCCCCCATTTACTAATTTGAAATAAACTTTGAAGATGAACTTCCTTTTTCTCATTCTTACCTTCCTGGCATTTCCTGCCTTTTGTTTTGCTGACCAAAACGAGTCAAATGTTGGAGGCCCTTTCATTCCCGCCGCACTTGCTTCGTTAAGTGTATTTGCTGGCATTTTCTTTATGGGCCTTATTACGCCCGATTTCATTAGCATTGATCTTGAAACCTCCAAGGTTGACTTCAATAAATCTGGATATACCGTTCTGTTGCCAAAGCCTACTCCCCCTGTCTCTTCTGCTCCTCCGCCTACTGCTCCCCATGCAAATGCAAACATGTTCAGGCACAAATTTGTGATTGTTGCAGTCGTTTTGGCAATCTATTACGTTGTAATCTTTTTAGAAAAAAAGTCCTCTACTGCAGAGTAAATGTTGATAACTACAAACTGCATGTAACAAAATGCAACAGCGAAACAGACAGTCATCTGCAAGAAACGGTTGATTTGCTGAAGGAGCAACTTGCTCTGCAGCAAAAACCAGATAGATCTTATTCGTCGGGAGTTGTCTACTATTGTTGCCAGAAATAATGTGTTGTGTCAAGAAAACCGCGAGCTTTCTGCCAGGCTGACTAGCAAAAGCAGTGCACGGCCGCAGGCGCCCTTTAAATTTTCAACGTACAAGGACAAAATAAGCAGCAGCAACACGGCCGACTCCGATACCGATACCGATACTGACAGCGATGCCAAATCGTTTGACAGCTGGTCATTCCCGCCGACCAGTCGCATAGCGGTTACTAACGGCGGGAACATGTTAGGCAAAATTGTTTTGAAAGACAACTCAGAGCTCATTGTTGGATCTACCTCTAGCAAGCTCTCTAGACTAAATCGCGCGGTATCGATTAGCCGCTTAAAGCGCAAAGCCAGCAGAATCTTTGACTTGTCCACGCACGCTGGTCGTAAACGCAAGTAAAACAGAATTCATATTGCTGCCTGCATTGCCTATGCTGATACGGCTTTGTTTTTTTTTTTTTCTCCTTCATTTTTCTCTTTTTCTCTTTTTTTCATTCATTTTTCTAGTTTTTCGTTTTGTTTATAAAGTTTCAATATCATCACTATAAATCTAAATATTATACTTACACCAAGTAGAAATTCCCTTTCGAATGTTTTTATCTTTATTTTACAATTTCTGGTCTTAAAAATACGATGTTTTGGCAAGTAACGTATAAATACCAAGAAAGTAGTGCACTTATTAATAAATAAAAAGCTAGACCCTATTGTACTTGCCAGTTATAAACAATGACTACAGAGTTGTTCAATAAGTTTAATTTAAAATGCTAAAAAATTATATAGAAAACCCTATACAGTGTTAAATGAAAATACTTAAAAACCAATTTAGATAAACGTCTTGCTTTATTATCGTGCTAAAAATATATTTGTATGGCCCGCAATTGTAAACCAGAGCAAAAATAAAAACATTTGAATAGTTTTTCTGTATACTATAACTTTTCATTTACTATCCTTAATGCAAACCTTTCAATAAAGTGTACATTCATGTGTATGTTTATTTTTCTAATGCTGTTTTAGGGCACAATGCTTAGTTGTTCTTAAGTTGTTTATGTTTTAATTTTATTTATCTGTGTTGCATAGCATTATATTAGCAATTATTTCTGTTTAATTAGTTTAAAGCAGAAAAAAGCAATAATATATATTTATTATTCTTGGACAATGCTGTATGCTAGGTAATTTTGTCTGATCAATTTTACTTTTTCTACAAATCGTTTGGACGTCCTAAAGGTAACCGAGTTTTGTTGGATATCGCGCATTCACTTTATTTATCTAGCATTGTCTATAAACGAACAGACAGTTAAATAAACAAAAACCAACAAAATGCGTAAAAATGTTATATATAGAAGAGATTAATAAATAGAACGCTGTCAGTTAAAAACTTTACAGTCTAAAAATAATTGCAGACGCTCTGACAAAGGTGTTGATAATAATAAGCTATGCTAGTGTTTCTGGTTTACAGCTGGTTACGGCGATCTGTTAAAATTCTTTTAAGAAACTTTAATATTTCTCAGGTGAAAGTGCTTTAATCCCAACTCATAAACTGCTTCAAAAACTAGTTTATGAGGGCCGTTTAAAAGTACCAAATCTTTTAGAGCAGGTAGACAAGGCAATAAGTATTTTAGCAATATAATAAATTCCGCAGATGGGTCTTCATACTCATTCCATCCTAATACAAGTTTTTTAAGACAACTGTTAAATGGTTCAACGTGCTCCAATTTGGATGCATCATTTATGGCAGCGTATCTTTGTGATTCTTCTTTGGTAACAACCACGTTTAAAAATGTTATCTCAGTCAATGTTGGCAAGTGCATTATTGCTTCAACCAGTTTATCTGATTCTGCAGTAATGTAAACACCCAACATTGTAATTCCGCTATATTTGGTTTTGTTGATTAGCTCGAGAGTATCAGCCCTATAAATAGTTAATTCAATTTGTCCATAAACTTTAATTTTGCACGCTATTTGATCAATTGTTTTGAATATGTTTCCATTAACATGTATATCATTGTCACTTATATGCATTAACACTTTGTCAGCCAAAGGTACATTGGTATGGTTTGTAAAGCATAAGAAGTTTGCATCACTATTAATCTGAAGCAGTCGTATTCTATCTGGAAATACCAGAGAATCAAACATTGGTTGATAACCTATGTAACATAAGATATCCAAAATCTTCAGCATTGGAAATTTTATTTTAATTATCTTCTTGTTCTTACTATGCCGAAGTCTCGCCTCAGTAAAAAATCCACTTGGAATAAATTTTAGTCCTAGCTTTTGTAAGTTAGAAAACTTAATTGTCGATGTGCTACTTTTATCTGTAAATACTGACCAGTTAAACCAAGGCGGAATATTCCGCAAATTTAAATATATTAATGACTCTGTAAAATAAGGTGCATGCTGAGTAAAGTTGACACCATCATCAACGGCAATATCCATATATGTAAGTTTTTCAAAAAAGTGCAGGCGTTGCACTCTTAACGGACAACTACTTATCAGCTTTGTAACACATTGAGAGTGAGCTGCTAATAATGAATTGCATAAGTGCAACTCTACACTATTCTCACTAGAGCTTGAAAAGTTAAAAGCCACTAGATTAGGTAGTAACTTGTGAACCAATTGGACAATTGTTGAGATACGTTGTATTATGTTTCCCGCATGCATGCTTATATTGTTAATTGTTGCATCAACCTCTTCATGTCTTTCAAAGAAAATATTTATTTCACAGACGCTAGGCCATTGGTGTGCATTTTCTTGAATTGCATCCAAAACAGCTTTCAGTCCAGTTAAAGGATGTAATATATAGTTTATTTCAATTTGGATGCATTTGACCTGTGCTACTACGCCTGCATTTATTGCAAGTATAGAGTTTGTTGCAAGTTCCAAGTTCACAGGCTCTTCTGTAAGGGCTTCATTATTACTTGAAAACTGTGCAATTCCCAATTTGCTATTGCCATATTCTATGTACACGCGTCTATAAACAAGAGGAAACGCAAGTTTACGCCACCTCTTGCAAATAGACAGCAATGTTAGCTCTGATTTCCATATGCTAATTTTACAATATGAAGAGCGGCACAGTTGACCAATTATTAGAAGAATAATGTCGTCAGGTAAGTCATTTACATTAATAGAACCCATGGTATAATTTTTCTCTAAAATTTACGAGTATCTAACACCACAAACAACGCTTAAAAATTGCTAGGATAATAGTAAAGAGTTCAGCAAAAAATTCAATTTAGTCTTGCGCTTGTGCAAACAAATAAAAGCGTTCTCGTAGTAATAAACTAAAAAAGGACTAAATGAAAACTATATAAAAGCAAAAGAGCAATTATCCCTTTTAAGCAAATTATATTGGTCAAAGGGTTTATTTAGTCTACAAAGCACGCTAAAGCTTATATCAGCTTGAAAGCGTCATCTATGTTGTCTTGCACAAAAACCCTTATTTGGCGTGAAGAAATGCTACCGAAATCTAAATATATATGCAGAAATATCAAGTAGTTCGAGCTATCACAACGAATACAGAGTTTCAATAGTTGCAGCTAAAAAGTAAATGTATACCAGCAGATATCCAGAATTAATTGGTTTTATGTTGAACCATCGACAATCATCTTTTGTTCGGAATTTGTGAAGGATTGCATACCACTCTCAAGAGCATCCACAAGCATCTCCAACCCCTCATCGTCGATATCCTCCCCCTTTCGTATAGTATCGAGATCAGATCCAAATGCTGTTGTAGCATATTCCATATATATTTCCTTAAACCTTGACTTTATCCGTTCATCTATTTCAGACCGTTCTTCGCGGTGTTGTGTCTGAACCATGTCGATATTTGTTGCAACATACCCTTCAAGTCCGCTCTTTAACTGTTGTATATTATCTTGTGCCTGCTTTTGGTTTTCTTCCAGATATTGTAAGCCCTTAGGCAACCCGCTATTTTTGCCAATGTCAGAATCACTATCAGAGTCTTCACTAGAAATGGAATCAGAACTGGAACTAGAGCTAGAGTCTGAACTAGAGTCTGAACTAGAACTAGAGTCTGAACTAGAACTAGAATCAGAACTAGAATCAGAACTAGAGCTGGAGTCAGAGCTAGACTCTGAATTTGAAGAAGAGTCCGAATCAGCCTCAGAGTTATCGGTAGAAGACGAAGATGAAGAGTCACTACTGCTGCTACTGTCGTTATCACTCTCGCTGCTAGAGTCCTTTCTACGCTTTCGCGTGGACAAGCCAGCTGCTTTTTTTGCCACCTTGGCGCTTTTCTTCACAGCAGTACCACCCATTGTGTCCTATACTGTCGATCGAATGCCTAACAAGAATAATAAATAAAACAGGCGTCAACCTTTAAAAGAATATTAGCCGATTGCGAGGTGAAAAATAATACGAAAAGCAATTTAAGAACAAAAGTTTGGCAACTCTTGATCAAGACACAAAAAAATTCTTGACCACAAGTGTAGATTTAATTATGCCCTTAATGTCAAGATGGTCTTGTTCACCCACAGTCTGCATACATAAAATGTAAGGAGATTTATGGAAGTTTTAGCATATTTTGGCAACGTGTATTGTATTCGACTTTAGCGACATCATTTGCATAATATTACGACTATAATCTATACTCAGCGCTTTTTTGATCCGGTTTCACTCAACTTTAACATGTATTAATTTATAAACGTATAAAGCTTTTAAACTGGATAAAGTTGTGCTTTAAGATTAAAAAGCCAGTTTCAGCTTAAAAGCCGGCACTGATATTCATGCTCATGACGTTGATGTACAAATTTACGTGCCTACTGTAAATCACGTGCTTTTGGATTTAAACACCAAAGTTTACTCTAGCTTTGAATTGACTTTATAAACAGAGCATGCTGCAAGAATATCAAATAATTAAAACCAACCTTTATATTGTTTCATTTGTACATACTATTTCTTGCAAAACAACGATAGTTCTGTAATACCATGCAAACTTTATATATAAACAGCACATTTAATTGAATTTACTTTTATTGAAAATGAGCACTGACGAAGCAGGAAAAAGTTGTACCGCAAATAGCACAACCAAACTGAACAAAGGCAGTAAGACAGCAGACACAGAATTATCTACAGCAGTGCCAGGGCTTCCAGCATTAGAATTATCAAAAACATTAACTAGTCAACAAGATCAATTGGAAATATACAGAAGATTACTTGAAACATTAGCGGTATCGGAACAAGAATCAGCAGCGATATATCCAGAATTATCTAAATCACTTTTAGGACATGTCGGAGCAATAAATCGATTAAAGGATGATTTACATGATGTGTTTGCTAGAATAAGAGCGTTAAAGTTACAATTTCAGAGTGAATATCCTGATGTATTTGATTATGTTCAATCTTTACATGTTAAGGAATTGGATGATGATGACTAGTCATTTTAAAAAAAAACACGTTTTTTGTTACACTTTTACTATATCGATTACTATATCCAAACCAATTGG
Organism: Coemansia sp. RSA 1365; assembly: GCA_027578695.1. NCBI lineage: Eukaryota > Fungi > Kickxellomycota > Kickxellomycetes > Kickxellales > Kickxellaceae > Coemansia > Coemansia sp. RSA 1365. The sequence goes on along the minus strand of JANBTM010000021.1, from coordinate 816 downwards.
AAAAAAGAGTGAAAAACATTAAACTATGATTTAAAACTTTATGGTGGCAATGGAACTAATTCCCAAAGCAACCGTAAGCGTTAAGACATTTGAAAAGTAAGATGATGCGTTTGAACTATCGCTATCTTTACTAGCAGGATCTGCATTATCTTCTGCATCCGAGTCAGAGTCATATGCAGCTTCGCCTTTCTGAGTTGTTTCTGGAATTTCCAAATCAGCACTTTCATTGGGTTCAACTTGTTCATCAAAAGAGGTCTCTTCTAAAATAGACGAGTTTTCCAAATATTCAACGTTCGCATCAGAATCCTGGATATCTAAAGGAATATCATTTGTATTTGGCATGGATACTGTCTCAAATCCATTGCTATTGCTACTAAGTACTACTGGAATTAACTGACCATTATCAGTAGTAGCAAGTGAAATAACAAATGTCTTTGTTCCAGGAGTATCTGGTATTGCTAATGCACATGTCAGGCTAAGAGCTGCGACAGTTGCAACTTGAACACTCTGGTAGTGAATTTTCATAGTTGTTGAGTTGATGCCACTATCTTAAGAATATACAAGAAATAAAAGCAATGTAATAAATTAAAAAGAGGATGAAAAAGAGTCCTGAAAAAAATAAAATGCAATAACTGTAGACGCTCGAATAAGCGATTATCGGAGAGGTAATATAATGTGGCAATATATTATCGAATACTGCGCAAATACTAAATTACTTGCTTTTTTCTCTATGTTAGTGCCACACATACCATTGCCTCGTAAGTGGTAATAAAACCATTAAGTTTTTCGAGCCAGTAAATTACAGAACAATGCAAG
>JANBTM010000020.1:57628-69393 GCA_027578695.1 Coemansia sp. RSA 1365 | reverse complement strand
CGATCCATTATTGGCCATGCTTTTGGCATGTCCAATGGAGCACTCCTCAGCATGTAGTGCTTAATCTTATGGCAAGGATGTTTTTTCTGCCCTATTTTGCAATGGCAGCGTTGCTGCCTGCTGCTGAGGGCAGGGTTTTATTATCCTCTTACACGATATACTGTTTAATCTGATGGTAAAGATGTTGCTCCTGCAGCACAAGGCAAGATCTCATCATTAAGTATAGCTCATTCTTTTATAAAGTTTAATTTTTTAAAGAATATTCTACAAAAATTGAAAACTTTAATGGTTGAAAAAAAGCTCTATTAGCTGTGCACATAATCACAATTAGTGGAACTGATCTCAGATGGACGGACGGAGAAAACAATTTTATAAGCCACTCCCTTGCAGAAGCCAATTGGCTATAGGTAGTGCCAAAAAAAGCTATTAGTACCGAGGTATTGAATTTGATTTAAGTAATAAGCTAGAGTACAACTCATAAGCTGCAGTAGAACAAGCATTATGTTAATAATATATTGATTTGAAGTAAAACTAAAGAAAACCAACTCGCTGGATGTCGCAAGATAAAATCTAACTATATATAGGAAAAAACATATGGTAGCAATTAAAACAACGATAATTTAATAGCAAGCAAAAAAAAACTGTTTTAAAAAATAGTTCGGTAAGTTGTTTGCATCACCAACGTACACATGTTGTAAAATATTAAATCAACTTGGTTACTATTAAATGAAGTACTGGTGCTAACATGTTTATAAAAATTCTGCATTAAAGTTGATTAAATGAGATATGATCTTCAAGTCACTTTACTCAAAAACTAGTTTATGAAACACATATAATTTAAAACTCCACCAACAAGACTACTAAAAGAAATTACTAGCTCGTGGATAGTGTATTCCTCGGTGATGTGTTTTTTTTTTTAAAGAAGAATGGTCAGCGAAAAATCATTGAATCAATTTTCGAACCCATTGAATATGCTTAAAATTCTTCAACACAAATCACTAGTAATTTACATTTTATTGGATTTTATTGGGAACTTGTATTAAATGTACGCTCATAAAATACATGTGCTATTCAGTTACCATAGCCACACCCCAGATTATATGCAATTACACAACTAGTGGTTATTGTTCAGCGCACGCATAACAAGTTCATATGTAGCAAATGTTACGCCGGCAGCAGGAACACTGCGTATAACGGATGGACTGAAACCACGAAAGAAACCGCGAATGCCTTGCTCGGCAGCTATAGTCCTTGCTGTGGATAAAATATATCCAAATCCTTTTGGTGGTTCCTTTCCGTTCTGAACACGGCTTTTTATGACATCCAGCGGATAGCTGGCAGTCCAATAGCTTACTCCACCAATAGATCCAGACAACATCAACAATAAAGGGCTGAGCTTGGTACTATCACCATTAGCAAAAGTATTTGCCAAGCATCGTTTGGCAAATTCAAATCCTGTGTAGAATGCAGCATTTGCTGGAGTCTCTCGTGCCACAGTTGCCCAAAAGCCCCATGTTATTCCTCGGGCACCAAATTTCTGAAAAAGATGTCGTGCTAGTGAAACTGGGCCGCGAAACACGGGTGCCCCTTGTACTGCGGTATTGTACTGCACCTGAAGACGCACTTTGAGAAGTTCTACAGGAGATGCAAGTATGCTATTTACCCCACCCGCACCAGCGCCAGCTATGGCAACTTGGCCAAGAGTGGGCGTGGCGGTTGCAGAACCAGTTTGTAGAGTTCTGCCATAAGAGTATGCCCAGAACAGAAGCGAGTTCACCGCGGAAATGCCAACAAGAGGCGACGCCATTCCTTTGTATAATCCTAGAAAGCCCTCATTTCTGATAGTTTTCATAAAACAGTCCATTGGCCCCTTAAAAATACCGGCTTTCTCTATCTGCATGCGCACCTACATGTTGCATGGAAAAATAACATAATCACGCAATCGACCGTGTAGATGATGCAAGGGTGTTGACTTTAGTGAAAAATCCGAAAAAAAATAAAACAACCTCTAGGCTGTAATGGCAGTTTTGCCGTTGCCTTACCTTAACTGTGTCCAGTGGATGACCAACAGCTACTTGAGCAGCTCCGGCGAGACTACACGTAAGATAATAGCGAGCATAGACAGCGTATGATTTTGAGCACATATCAATACTACGCGCTATACAGTGGATACTTTGCATATTAAACAAGAGAACACATACCTTCCAGCAGCAAAGTCTTTCCATCCGCCTCCAGAACCGCTACTGCCATCCATTGCGGGTTCTTCAAATACTGCAAGTGTACCGGGCGCCTCAGACATGTTGAATACCACTATAGCAAAAACCCAAAAATTAGCAAAAATACAGCTTGACAATAGTAGACGATATATTATGCGATTGCGGAAAAGAGAAAGTTACGCGAGAGCCTAGCCCTGCACATCCGCGGTGCAGTGCCCGGGTACTACTCCACTCACAGACAGACGGTCCCGGAGTAGGGGCACCACACATGAGTAGCCGATTAGAGCACAGTGGCTGTGATCTCCGAATCAACAATTGTGTGGCAGCACAGCCATGAGTGACATGTGATTGCACGTGCACACAGGGCACAGCTTGGATGCGATGGGTGGGTGTACCCACCTTTCGTTCTTCTTTTTCTGTAATAATTGATTGACTCTATTCACTTAGTAACAATACCAACAACAAGAAACTCTACAGCATATTTGATAGTTAGGAATGGCAGCACAGTCGTTTATCGTTGCAGCCAAGCGCACACCGTTTGGCGCCTTTGGCGGCAAGCTTAAGGATCGAACAGCTAATGAGCTTGGCGGTATCGCGGCTAAAGCTGCAATAGCCAGTCTACCCGCTAATGTCCAAGAGCATCTTAGAAATAGCACAAGCCCGCGGCAGTCGGTGATCTTTGGCAATGTGCTGCAGTCGTCCACCGATGCACCATACCTTGCACGTCACGTCGGACATCGTGCAGGGCTACCCATTACTACGCCAGCGACTACGGTCAACCGCCTTTGTACATCAGGATTCCAATCAATCATTGCAGCTGTACAGGAAATCAAGGCCGATGATTCGGACATTGTAGTTTCTGGCGGATCCGAGAACATGAGCCAGGCGCCATATGCTCTGCGCAATGTACGCTGGGGCGCCAAGTTCGGACCCGAATATCTGAAAATGGAAGACACACTGATGGCAGCACTCACTGATCGCCACCCTGAGGTGGTTCCAATGGCCATTACCGCGGAACGTCTTGCAGAAAAGTACGGCGTGACTCGCGAGGAGTGCGACCAGTTCTCGCTGCAGTCTCAGCAACGCTGGGCCAAAGCTAATGAATCAGGCGTATTTTCTGGAGAGATTACCCCAGTCGATGTTAAAGTCAAGCGCACAATAGAGAGTATGGTTACTGACGAGCATCCACGACCACAAACGACCATAGATGGGCTATCGCGTCTGACTCCGGTATTTAAGAAAGAAGGTGTAGTAACTGCTGGTAATGCCTCGGGCATCAGCGATGGTGCAAGTGCTGTGATTGTCGCCAGCGAGGATTCAGTGAAAAAGCACAACATCACTCCCATGGCGCGTATTGTATCATACCATGTCGTTGGTGTGGAACCCGGGATTATGGGCATTGGTCCGGTAGATGCTATTCGTGGAGCACTTGCAAAGGCTGGGCTATCGCTTGGACAGATGGATCTTATTGAAATCAACGAGGCATTTGCCGCGCAGGTGCTGGCATGTGCCAAGGCGCTGGATATCGATCCTAGTAAGCTCAATCTGTCGGGAGGCGCCATTGCACTTGGCCACCCGCTTGGTGCATCGGGATCCCGCATCATGGGCCATCTTGCTCACCGGTTGGCAGAGACAGGTGGCCGCTATGCCGTTGGCTCTGCATGCGCCGGTGGCGGCCAGGGTGTGGCTATAATTATTGAAGCAGCATGACAGTCTTGTATGATGTATTTTCTATTATATAATTCCGAACTTGTTGCAGTACAATATATCATTTTCAAGAAATAATTTGCAAACGGGAGAGTCAAGAAAGCAGATGCTTAGCATATTTAAAAAAAGATAATTACATCTCCTCCCTAATGTGGTAACCCCCGAATATTAGCATATATTTACACACTCTTTTTGCGAAGGGGTTGACATTTGGGTAAAACTATATTTACGTCAATCGACTTTGTGAGTTTCCATGGCAAGCGGAGACCGTCGTTTGCACATGAACAAGAGATATTGGCATTAGTATTATGTGATTGTAAGCAATATATGAAAGAGATAGCTGAGAATTATTGAGTATGTTTATTTTGTTCATGACAGGCACACTATTACAAATTTTCTTTGTCTATTTTACATTTCTCTATATCTCTTTTGGAAGAGTCAGTATTTAAACTTCATCTCCAGCATGTCGAGACCTGACAAACAAAATTGATAGTTTATATTCACATGAACATGTGCTGTTCTTAATAATTTAAAACGAAGACTATAGCTTTCATCTACATTTCTTGTTCTAAAAAATTTTGTAAAGTGCTCTTATTGCTTGTTGCTTGCTAGATGTCTTGTGGATGAACAGAATGACATCACGCGCATGTGGCCGTCACTTGTTGGTTGTATCTGAAAACGAGAGAAATTTGTAGTCTCATTAAAAGGTATCTTTTGATCGGAAGAATAGATACACGCCAGATTTGCAGGCGTTGATGCCTCATTATTTGTTGTTAATATTGCTAAATACCACTGGAACGCATATCCTATAAAACAAATAATTGGCATCAACTACTTGCTTCTCCACTGTCCGCAGTATAAAACCGACACCGATGACACCGCCTATGCGCAAAGTCATAATTACTAACGACACAAACGCGCCGCCTTCCTAAAGCAAACTCGCCCTTTTAATTACCACAAAAGAAACTTTGCCAAATGTTAACATTTATTGTAAAAGCAGCGAAAAAACGCCATTATTTTGTTGAAAAAAGTGGTGTATGAAGGTCGCTCGTATATCCAAGAAAAGATGAAGGCGAAAATATAGTGAATAAAGAAAGTTGGTTACATGAGCTCTGGCCATTCGGTGGACTTTGGCGGGTCACTGCTAACGTAAGTAGCCGGGAACACGCCCTGTTCGAGCGGCTGATTGGGTCCATGGTCGACAATGCCCATCCACCAAATCTCATCGCTCTGATCAATAACAAACACTCGCTCACCCGCCCGGAATCCAAGTTCACCGGTTTCGCGCGAGCTAAATGTAAATTTGGCGTAAGACACAGGATACTGTTTCAGTGAATCGCGGATAGGAAGGTTCGTAGATGATCCGCCCACAGATGATTCACCCGAAGGCCTAGAAGCCGAAAACGCGCCTTCGGTGTCTCGCGTACTGGCTGACTCGGACCGCCGTCTATTATCTTTATTGTCAGACTTTGCTGCCATTCCCGCCAGACCCATGCCAGCAGATGCGCCAGCAAGCGCAGCTGCCGTGGCATGTTCAGCCTGCATAGAATGTGGGCTTGGCATCGGAATGTGACCAACGCCATCTTCGCCATTGCCAAACGGCCCAGCCGGAGGGAAGTCGCCCTGGGACTCTCGAAGAGCCATGCGCTGCTCAAACGGATTTGTAGAATCTGGACGGTACATGCTGCTGCGCGAGGTATCTGACAACTCGCCAGCCGCCGCGGCATCCCGCCCACCATTGTAGTGGCGCGGTATAGGCATCTTGTAAGCAGCAGCCGCCGCGGCAGCAGCACCGCCAGCGGCAGCAACATCTGCGCCAATGCTACTCGTCGACGCTGCACGCTCACGAGCTTCACTCTCCGCTTCAGCCTCTGCCTCAGCAGCGGCAGATTCAAAGATAGATTCAAGGCTCTCGTTTGTATCGTCGTACTTGGCATTGCTCTTCTTAGCATCATGGTGCACATACGTGTCAGAAGATACAGCCGCCTGCCGGCCAGCCGCAGCAGCAAGTCCACCCAAGGCAGTCGGTGATCCAGAATTCAGACGACCTGTATTAGGAGCAATGTTGTCAAACGACACTCGCTCGCCGGTAAGTGCATTGTTGCCCCATGTATCGCGTGTAGGAACAACACTGCGATGCTGGTCGCCATGACGTGCACCAGCTGCCAGCAAACCACCACCGGCAGCGGCAGCAGCAGCAGCACCGACCAGCGTTGGATTTATTGGACCTTTGGTTGTGCCAGCTCCGCCTGTGGTTGCCGCCAGGGCAGCCGATGCAGCCGACGCAGTTGCCGCTGCCTCTCGACGATTACGCAAGTAAATGTACACCAGACCAATAAACACTATCAGGAACGTAATTCCAAGTGCAATGGCTATGGCAATCAAAATCACAAGCGCAACAGATAGCCGCTGGCGCTGATAGACGTTGGTTGGGGGAATCTCAAAGAAAACCGAGCTGATAAAGCCCGGCATGCCACTGTCCTGAACAGTAGATAGAAACGGCGCCCATTTATCGTTGTAGAAGAATGCGTTGGACGCGCGATGTCTATTCGGCAGATACAGATCCCCAGAAATTGCCAGTACATAGCCACTTGGTACTATCGGATCCGAATCCGAATCCGAGCGACGAGAAAGCGCCCGCGAGCTTCCGAGGACTGAGTTGGGAATGCGTGACCGCGGAACCTCAAGAACGCCATGAATAGTGCTCTTTGCATCAATGGTAAATGGCAGATTAGTAATCGACTTGCCATCAAACTTTGCAAAGTACGGTGCAGCGTCCGAATCCGAAGATGTACCAACAATGTAAAACGATGAAGTAGTCTCTTCGCCATTGGATGCAGCAGAGAGAACCGTCACAGGACCTGGAAGCTTATCTGCACCTGGTACATCAATCCACGAGTTATCGTCAAATCTGTACTGCTGAAGATACAAGGTGGGTTCGGTGCCATTCTTGAAAGTACCAGCCACCACAAAACTGTCCTCAGTAAACAGCATATCCACAACTGGCCCAATTAGGGTGCTGGTAGACAACGGTGACCATTGGCTTTCGTTGATGTCCAGAGTGCAAATGTACGGACACGACAGCATGCCGCCAGCAGTAGCAAAATTGCCACCGACCACGACCATCGAAGTGTCTTTACGGATGGCAACCTTGCTAATGCGAACGCCAGTAAAATCTCCGTCAGGACCCTGCAGCTGCTGAATGCCGACCTCTTTCCGCCGGTCCATGTCCAGCACTGTCAGACCGCTGAATCCAGCTGACTCGTCGGCCACGCCGCCGATGAACAGCCAGTTTGCAGCGTTATTGAGGGTCAGCACCTCTCCGCCAACTCCATCAAGAACCTTGCGCCATTTGCCGTCGTCTAGCCTGGCCACGTTGGTTGCGCCGTCAAGAGTGCTAAAGCGACCGCCAACAATCAGCGCTGATGAAGCATCGCTATTTTTCGCATACCATAGCCCGGTATTGACAATAAACTGACCATCAGAAGTGGGCTGCAACTCAAAACCCATCATATCAATCGCCTGGATATTCTGTTGCGGAGACAGTAGTACTGCGCCATTGGCCTCCAGTGCGGCTGCCGCTGCAAATCGTCCAGCAGCGAGGGCAGTGTTGTCTACGTTATTCCGATATGCACCAGCGTGAAGCACCGACGGCGAACTCTGCAGATAAGGTGTGTTGGTCCATCCGCCGGCAAGCGTGTCCCACATGGCTAGACCATTGGCTTGGATCTCGGTTGGATCGGATACGTCCCCTGTGTAGAGTGACTGGAAAGCACCTGTAAATGCAACCGCCCGTGACCCAAATGGTGAGTACGGCACAACCTCGGTAACTGCGTTGTTGACTCCGCCAACAAGCTGGTACCACTTTTGATCAGTGGTGTTAAACTCGGCCACGTTGTTCAGCGCTTGTGAGCCGTCAGATGTGCCGTCAAAGCTGCCGCCAATAAACAGCGATGCATCTACAAACGCCATTGAGCGCACAATGCCCTGGATTCCAGTGCCGCCCAATGATCTAACAGATTTGCCGCGATACTGAGCAACATTGGAGTATCCTTTGTCGGCATCCTGGAACTGACCCCCAAGGAACAGGGTGTCGTCTTGCTGCGTGTCATTAGTCACTCCATACGCGGCTGTGTGCACAACACTTCCAGTAGGTAGACCTTTGACAAGCGGCAAGTACAACGGGCCATTGCGTTGTATATCCGCAGATTGGTCCTCAAACATCTGCAGCACGCCATTGAGGTCGGTATAGGATGTAATGCGCTCAAGTCTGAAAGAATCCACAACAACCTCAGCGCTGGTTGCTTGTGGGTCCACTGTGGCGTTAGGCGAGATGCCAACGTAAATTGCAGAGGAGAACTTTGTAGAAGATGCTGGCGCATAACCAGAGAACAACTCAATCTCCAAGTCCTCCAGATTGTGCTGAGTCACAGTGGTCAGAATTGAGCGACCGCCGTCCATCAGCCACGTAACTTTTGCAGATGTGCGCTGCAGACAGGTGTTAGTGTTCTGACATCCTGGAATGGTCATATAAACCTTATAGAAGCCAGACTCGGGGACAAAGGGCACCATTGTAACAGTGGCATTCTGGGCCTGCTCTGATTTGATGTCGTTCACGTTGACGCTAAGCGTCAGGTACTCGCCATGGTAGGACGCGGCAGTGGTTCTCCGCCAGCTGCCCATCACCGCGGATGAAGGCCGAATGGCCTGCGTAGTGCATGGGAGGCTGTTAAAGCCGTCAATAGCATAGATGCGCGCATCTACAGGATGCAAAAGGTAAAGAAGATGATCTTTGCGACAAGTGGCGGCAGCAAAGAGGGAAAAAAGGATATACAATAAGCATCAGAGAAGGGTAAGCACTTGCGCAGGCGGCAGTAAAAAAATATAATTAGAAACCGTTCCTTGTTTGTCAAATATTTTTGTGGCTGGAGTTGGAATATCATACAATAGACCAATACAACAAACCACAGTCCAGATGGCTTTGTTGCGTCTTTCGATAACACTTATGAACTTGTCCTCAGTCAAGTATGCAAAAATAGAGGTAAATAGAGAGGGGAGAGGCGCTCATAGACACAAAGATAGGGACAAGCAAGTAGTCAGACGAGAGAGAGAGAGAGAGTGCAATAGCAGTAATCGATAGATGGTCTCAGAAAAGCACAAACAGAAGCAGCATAATAGCGGAATATGATGTACTTGCCTCTTTGATACAGCTCAATTTTGTTGAAGCCGCCGCCCATGCCATACCAGTCGACAATGTTGACAGTAACACCAGTGATGTTTGCTAGCGTCAAGTCATTGTCCACAAAGCGGAACTCCTGCCAGTCGTAGTTCTGCAGCATGGGGCATGACTGAGTGCAGAACATCTCGGTCCGAGTTTCGGGGTCGAGATAGCTCATTGTCAGCGCCTGGTTGTTCGGCACGGCCTCGACGCGAATAGCCTTCGTGCCGCGCCTCTGGTACAGCGTGTTCATTAGTCGCAGAAGCGACGGCGTGGTCTTAAACGGAAAGTCAATGCGGTAATAGCCCGGCAGCTTGTCGCGCATCAGCCAAGTGTTCCCGACAGAGTCTCTGCCCGTTGTGCAGATAATGTTATGCGGATCGTTGAACCCAGCAGTATCCGCGTTGTTGCCGCCGGTAATCTTGCAGGAGGACAAGTCCACCGGCTGCGTGTTCAGCGGAACATACGTCGCGTTGTCAACAGTCGCCGCAAAAGCGCCAACCGCGTACACGTTGTCCTTCATTTTTGCAAAGTCAAAGACAGGTCCGTCCAGCCCATGGAATGATAGTGCTTGCCATGTGCGCTGCGACGCCTTGTAGACTGCCAACCCGCCGGTAGAAAGTGAGCGCATGGTTGCCACGCTCGTAGTGAGACCAGAAACCGTGTTCGTAAAGTTGCCGCCGACGTAGACCAGCTGCGTCTTGTCGTCGCAATACAACGCATTAACGGGGCCATTGACGCCGCCAGTCATTGCATCAAATTTTCCAGCTGCGTCCACGCCAAACACGTAGCCCAGTGTCGTCGAGTTCAGCATGCTAATGGTGCCTCCAAAGTATGCCTTGGCAAACGTTCCGTCATCCTTGTACAGCGCACAGGCCGCCACCACATTCCCTACAGATGATCCAGCTGCAAGCAACTCAACAGCGTTCTGCGACAGCGCAACAAATGAGGTCATGCTGCTGTTTAGCGACAATGCAGAGCCACTGCTGTTCGGCGAAAACGACGATACGCCGTTGAATGCGCCGACTATACCAATGCTACCGTCATCGCTACTCTGACTTTCTTCTTCGTCGCTCTCAGACTCGGCCTCGCTACTATCCTCCTCGGCGATGCCCCTCTCAAACAGCAGCTCACCCAGCTCCGTGTTACCTACAGGTGCTGGTGTCGGGCTTGGGTAACTCTCCTGCAAGGATGCGTCGGCCACAGCTAAGTTTGAGTTGGCTGCCACTACTGGCGACACGAGGAGAAGCAGAACCAGGGCTGCTATACATTGCAACCATGCTGTGCGACGCCAATATCCCAGGGTACGTGCGTGGGAAGAGCCGTGGTTGTTCTTTTGGCTGCGTGTAGCAGAGGACACGGTGTCTAACCGACTATCGGGAAGAAATAGCTTTACGTTGGTGTTGTGCGTGCGTACTAGGGCTACAGCGCTACTGGAACGCCTGCTGTCGGTCATTTGCGCAAGGAGAGCTGGATGGCTGGCCTGCCCGACTACTCCAGTAAAAGGCGTGGTAATGCCACAGAAAAAGAAGAAGAAAAAGGACAAGAGTTGTGTGTTGTTTTTTAGAGTGATAGTGAATCAAGCGCGTTGGAAAAGGGAGAGAGAGAAGGGGGAGAAAATAGCAAGGCATGCAAATGGCCAAGGTGCCCAAGATGCCAAAAAAGCCTGCAGCTGTCAACAACAAAAAAAAAAATATACGAGGATTTTCGATAGATTGAGAGGGGATGCGCCCACACGCTGCCATGCCCTGTCGATGCTTCAAGTACAGGACGGTTGGTTCTGACAATATAAACAACAATAGCAGTAGACTGTGCTAGCTGGGTTTGGTTGTTATACTCCCAAGGTGGATGTGGTTGTGAGTGTAATATGACCTCCCTCCCCCACTGCCAGTAGACTGCACTTTTTGAATCTTCAAATAAAAGCCAGACCACCCGTCAGAATTTAACAAGGAAAAGAGACTCAAAGGCCTGAATAACTGTTTGTTATTCACAGTACGCAGGTTCTTATAACTGTGAAATGGTGTTTAAGAGGAAGTGACGTTTTGTTAACAGTGTTTTAATCGGAATAGGCTTTTTTTTTAAAGCTGTGGAGGCAAAAAAAGGAACTGTGCGAATTGTAAAGCGCACATATCAGCAGTTAGAAAAGATGTTGCACTGATGTTGCTGCTATTTTTGTACACAGAAGGCAGGTGAGACTAAATGCTGTTGCGCAGATATCTGTGAAGCCCATGCTCAAAAGTTTCTCCTCTCCTGGATCACTCCCCCTTAAACGCAAGATTTGTTCCTGCACAAACAGGGAGAGAGGATGCAAAGTGGCACAGCGTTGTTTAACAAGTGTTGGAAGGAATACATGCACTATCCTAGCAGCGCCACATGTTATTGTAGAGGTACTGATTGCCAGCAACAGCATCTAGCGCAAAGAGCTCATATAAGCCAACAGACTAGAGCAGACACATGTAGAAACAAGTACTAAAAGATCCAAGAATATGGAATATTAGATATTGGAACGTCAGACTTACTGCAAAAAAAATCAGAATAAAAGAAGCGCAGCTTTTTTCTAAAAAGTTGTTTTCGTTAGAATATCGTATTGTAGATATTTTGTTTTTTGTTGAGAAAAGAGTCTT
>JANBTM010000020.1:22865-57528 GCA_027578695.1 Coemansia sp. RSA 1365 | reverse complement strand
TTTCGTTAGAATATCGTATTGTAGATATTTTGTTTTTTGTTGAGAAAAGAGTCTTCTATTCGTTGCGCATATAGAACACAAAGAGACAAAGAAACGGCGGAGATGAAGATGTAGGTAGACGGAAGGTAAGAACAAGGAAAAAAGAAAAAAAACCCGCAAAAAAAGAAGGTTGAGGAAAGAGTGATATGTTAGAGAACGGGTAGGAGGTGGCGGAAGGTAAAAAGAAGTATGCTTGCTTAGAAGCGCCTTCCTCTGCTAGTTGTTAAATTCGGTAAATGGAGGGATACAGGTAATAGTTAAACAAAGCAAGAAGGGCGAAGAGAAAAAGAAAAAAAAAACACACTAAGAACAATCAACAAAAAACAGCCTTCATAAGCCTTGCAAAACTGTCCAACCACAACTCGTTTTGCAAAGTTTCCTGCACTTCTTTCTTCGCAGTTTGGTTTCGCAAATCCTTGCTTCTTTTCATGACGAAGAAAATTGATCGGCGTGCCGCCTGCATATTCCCGTTACTTCCCCCCATTAGCCAGCTTTTGATGGTCCAGACTGGTCTCGCGGTCCTCCCCCCACACTTTCTCTTAGACCACACAGTTGAGTGGGTTACTGCTGCCGTCAGTCATCAGTGGATGGATGCCCTCTTTTCGTCTATTCTGGACCCTGCTAGTATCGGCGGCTATAATAATAAATAGTGCTTCTCAGTAGGTCTCCTTTAGCAACCGTCCAGCCGAAGGAATATGCCACAACCGGATCGTACTGTCAGCACCTGCCGTACAAGCCTTGATCTCGTTTGGATGAGTCGCCACAGCATATACTCTGTCCGAATGACCTTCCAGTTTTTGGCGAGTTCCACGCCTCGCCTACAAACACAAACAAACACATTCAGTTAATACCACATCTATCTACAACACTAGCATGAATGGTGTACTCTACTATTCGCACAAAGTAAGCAAAAAACAAAACATATCGCTTATAATACATTCCAATAATACATACCTTATCGTCTGTACGTGCGCCTTTCAGATGTGTGTTCAGATTGTAGAGGTAGGCAAATGGCTCGGCGCTACCAGTGATTAGGAATAACATGGACCGCAGTCCCTTAGCTTCACTCTGCGACCGCATATCTAGCTCATAATAGTCATCGTCATACAATCCCAACAGCTGATCTTGCGCAACACGTGGATCCAGAAAGGCATTCTTTATCGGCCAGTTACGACAGCGAATTCCCCGAAGTTCCTGAATAACTCGGGGTGTCGGGACTGATGAGTCGTCAACTCTATCGTAAACACGCAATACATTGTCGTATGAATTGGCGGCCATATATTCAGTACCACTCTTTTCATTCCGTACTACACTGATGTGACTAATGGCCTGTTTTTGACCTTGAGTGCTTACTAGCTGCATAAAGCGACCAATACGCACATCCCACATTTTAATATCACCGTTGCGGTCGCCTGATACTAGCCGTGTCTCATCGCTAAAGCAGAAAATTGTATTGACCATGGTGCCATCGTTTGAAAGCTTTGTTGGCGTCTGCGCTTGTCGAGTATCATGGATTGAAATAAATCCTGATGAATCACCAGAGTATATAATCCTTGGATTGTGTGTAGAGTACCGTATGCACTGTACCATTCCGTCGCAATCCAACTGTCTGTTTGCTGATCTGGTTTCCAAATCCCACTCAATGCATGTTTGGTCAAATGCAGCAGATGCTACGGCTGCAGAATCTTCACGCCATGCTACATCAAATACGCTCTGCTGATGTCCTTCCAGCACTGCTACTGCCTTTTGCTCTCCAATATCCCAGATTCGCACTGACTTGTCAAAAGATGCGCTGGCTACATGTCCACCAGACGGCGAGTATTGTGTCGAATAGATCGCGCCTTCATGCCCGTCTAGCTCTGCATAACATTTGAGTTGTTTAGCCTCTTGTCGCCGCGAGCCACTGCCTACCCCGGCACTTGCTCCTCCGTGTCGTTCTTCACTGTCCCACACACCCTTCTTTTCTCTGGCTGCGGTGGTTGACTCGCTGTCAGCTAGCCGCGCAGAACTATCTCTATCTGCATCCAAAGCATCTACCATGCCTACTACACGCCGTTGCTTCTCGCGCATCCTATCTTTGCCAGTAAGGTCTGCTGCGACAAGCTTCTCGTTACCAACTCCTTGTAAAACAGCAGCCGCATCTGGGGATGTTCCAGCATATGCTGCGCCGATAGCCTTGGCTGACAAGCCGGAGATGCTACTACTCCTAGGTTTGGTTTGCTGCTGCGCGCTGCGTTTATCATTGCTAAGCACTGGGGTAGCCGTACTCTCTGTTGAAGTTGCTACCTCGACGCTTTCAGGACGCACGATCGCCTGTTGCAAATCGTCTGTGCGTGCATTACCAGTGCTCTCCGTGCCACTGTGGCTCTCACGTACACTTTCGCTCTCCTCGATGCTGTATCCCGCGCCACTGACATCGTTGTTATCGCTGCCGTTGGTGCTGTTTTCATTCTCGTCTTCATCGCCGCCGTCAATATCGCTGTCTGAAAACACCAGTTCAAATGGCTGCCGTCGGTTTTCAACACTCCGTCCATAGCGCATGGACAAGTCAAAGTTTCGTTGCTTAAGTAGTCGGTTCTCTCGCTCTAGCTCGTCCAGTCGTCCCTTCAGCGCCCGATTTTCACGCAATAGCCGTTCCATTTCCTCCTGGTCGAGCTCTGCCTTTGAATCGAGCAACTCTGCTGGGTCGTCCATTTTGAGTTGTAAATTAGTAGCTTCCTTAAATTCGTAGCTGAAAGTATAATAAGAAATTACTAATTTGTCGTTGAATTAACGGCAAGAAAGAGAGACAAGCTGTTGTTACCCGTGATCTTTGCAAGCTTGTGGCAGTTGATGTCGTCACTGACAAACTGTTATTTAAGCAAGGCATACATTGAAACGAGGAGCCAAAAAGCTCATGGCTGTATTTTCTGAACAACTACACTTCAAAGGGCCCACACACGAGCAGCAAAAAAAGCAATAGCTACCGCGATCCCCTGTGTCCTTTGATTACTTAAGAGGAATGAAGCGAGAAGAGTGGGTGGCACCGAAACCGGGGCGACCATGCTTAACAGGCTTGTACGTGATTGAGAACTCGCCCAGGTAGTGGCCGATCATGTCGGGCTTGATCTCAACCTGGTTGAAGGTCTTGCCGTTGTAGATACCAATAACCGAGCCGATCATCTCAGGGACAATGATCATGTTGCGCAGGTGGGTCTTGACGCACTCGGGCTTCTCGTTCTCGGGAGTGTTCTGCTTGGCCAGACGCAGCTTCTTGATCAGACCCATGGGCTTGCGCTTGAGTCCACGCTTGAACTTTCTGCGCACACGGCAAGTGACCAGGTTCATGAACTCCTCGCTCGACACATCGAGCAGCTGCTCGAGGTCTACGCCACGGTATGAAAACTTGCGGAAGGTCCTCCTCTTGTTAACAGTAGCGTCAGCCTAACATATGGCAAATCAACCATATCAAAATACATGGTCAAATAGAAACCACAAACAAATAGAAAAGGTAATTAGCAAATTGCAATGTATAACAAACTCTTTGCAGGCAGTGGTGGTGGTGGTGCGTGTGTGGATGTGAATGCTTTTAACGACACCATTTTCGTGGTTCTGGCCATAAAAGTAGCAGGGAAGCTTAAAAGCTAACGGCTGTGCAACTGCGGTAAAATAACTGCCTCTGCATTCAATGTAATTTGCGCCCTGGACACATAATGGAATAATGTGCTTTAGCTAAACGCATTCTATAGAATTCGTAGTGCACCATCAAAAGCCCAATTTCCCATTTGCACCAAATACGCAACATCGTCAAACTGCCGGACGCCTTTAAAACCAGCAGCATAAACTGTTAATGCTATCTAGATAACACTCTTATTTAACAGCGTCGCATCCATCCTTCTAGCAGCAGCATCCATCGCGTTTTTTTTTTTAGAAACATCCATTGCACCTCTTGCACGTTGCCGCCCACGCTACTGTATGCCGTATCCATCAACCACCACGCATGCCACAGTCCTTTCTAATTGTCAAAGTTTACCATTTTGTCGTATCTGCTAATAGTACGAGTGGAAAGAGGGTTTGAACAGCTACCTGCTGTGTTCGCATGCAAGCCAAAGGGCTAGTTTCGCATCATTAAAGAATAACGTTGATTTGATCTGATATTACTTGCGCTACGCGTAATTACCGCGTAATTGTGCCCATACTACATTATTGGAGTTGGCTGGCTTTATAAAGCCATTTTCTTTCAACAATGTGTTTCAGAAGTGCATTAGACACACGACTTGACTGACATCTGATGAATCCAGGAAAAGAGCACAGAAGAGCATCACGCTCACCAAAGAGAACCAGCAACTCGAAAAGGCGATCATCAACACAACGACATAAAAGTGATAGAGGCAGCAATGCTAAAGTGGGAGATATTCCGCCAATATCACAAGAGGACTATTTTAGACTCAACGCACCGTTTCGGTTGTGGCTTCTAAAAGAAAAGGAAAAGTACTTTGATGAGATGAGTTCCGACAAGGCACGGCGACACTTTGCATCGTTTGTGCGTGCGTGGAACGAGGGTCGACTAAGGTCGCGATATTACAAACAGGATAGTGAGCTTGGGAAATTATCGAAGAGCGTAGTGACTCGACATAGCTGGGGCTTTGCAGCAAATGTTAATCAGCGCGAGATGGACGATATTAAAAGCAGCGTCCACAAATCTACATTTGACCACGGACCAGGCGCTGTGGAAGGTACATCATCAGTTGCAGCGTCAGTTCCACAAGAAATGCATGGCCAGCGTCAGGTTGATAATTCTCGCAGGGATGGGGACACCGAGTCAGATAGATTGGTTGCAGAGGAAAGACGAGAGCAAGAACGTTGGCATCGCAAACAGGAACGTAAGAAGAGTAAAGAACGAGAGGAGCTGATTCTTGACGAAGTTGCGCCGAAAGAAACAGGGCGTGAAGCGAAGTTGGCCAAAAAGCGTGCGATGAATCAAGTTCGACATGGAGAAAAGTCGCTGGAGACAGAAATCCCAGACGAAGATATCTATGAAAGCAACACAGCCAGTTTTGCAGCACTCAGAAGAGAACGCGAAAGACAGCAACAGCGGCTGGAGCAAAGGCGGCGACCAGCTAAAGATGAACATGGACGTGACTCGCGTTTGCAGGACCATTTGGAGAAGGAGCGCAGCACCATGGAAGCACTAAGAGCCATGGCTCAACAGAGTCGCGAACAAGGTCTTGGAATGATGCAGCGTCCTCCACCAGAATAAACAAATTGATCACATCTATTTTTAGGATGAAAACGGCGTGTGTTCCGTTTGCTAAGCCGTGAGATTGGGAAAGCTTCTGCGCTTTGTTGGCGGTTCTGCTGGCTTTTCTTTTTCTAAGCTCCTACTTTTTTTTCAATTTGCTCTCGTATTGTGCTTATTTCTCTTCTACCTAGCATTCTTGCTTACAGCAGTCTATTTGTTTGTTTACTGAATATACAGTTTACTCCGCATTCTCTAACAACAGCAGCAAATGAAGGGTAGCACTGCCGTATATTCCTTTGCGCTGGCAGCACTTGCATTGTGTGCCAGTGTCACCGCTGGAGCGGATGATAACGCATCTGGCATTGTTAAGATTCCAAAGAGGTAATCATCCACTGCTCGCTATGACAATATCGTTTATAGAATACCAGTGGACAACAGTATATTACAGAGCGAAGGAAGTAGCGGGCAGACAGATGTTGTTAGTGGCGCTTGTTGATTCCCACACCCTGCAATTATTGAATGCAGCTCAGCCTACCTGCTACTTGCGCTTGCTGTTTACAGGAAAGAGACAGATAGCTAAATGGACTATTATCAATGTGTTTATTCTGAACGTGGTTTGTACGACAATGTAGGAATAACAAAATTCTAAAGCTCCCAAAGTTTTCCGGACGGCTTGAAAGAAGGGCAGATTCGTCTTCTGAAGAGGAGGCTACGGACAATAGCGATAAACCAGAGGCGACTAAGGAGAAGCCCACTGAAGAGAAGTCTACCAAAGAGGAAAAGCCCACCGATGAGGAAAAGCCTACCAAAGAAGAGAAAACTGATGATAGTTCTCCAACAGATTCGGAGAAGGACGCATCAGCCAAGGATGAAAATAACACGGATGACGAGGAAGGGTCGCTTAAACCTGATAAGGATACCAATGATGAAAAGTCAAAGGATGACGAGAAGTCAAAGGATGATGGCGACAACAAAGACGATGGCGGTTCGGACAAAGTAGAAACTGATGAGGCGGGTAACCCTGTCACAGATGTCAATGTTTCGCACTGGAGTCTCATTGAGCCGACGGGTGTCAATTACCTCAGCAATGCGCCTCGTCGCGCTGCTTGCGGTGCTCTCACAGCAGGGGCTTTGGGAATTATTGCTGTGGCCGCCATGTTCTAATTATGCATTTTTATCACCATTTTGACTCCAAAACGAGTAATCAATACCACTTTAATACAAAAGTTGCTAATAGTTTAACCAGTATTCAGTGGGGAACAGTCCGCGCATGGCGTGCCAGTGCTTGACAGCCGTTCCAACCTGCCATTCGGGCAGCGGATTCCAGTCATCGGTGATTGGGCGCACGCTCGGGTCGTCCATTAAGCCTGCAAGATCAAGTTCATTTTTCTGCATCTCGCTGAGCATGCGCGCGCAAATGGTGCTTCTTCCTATTGCCTGTAACACATCCGATGTAATGTCAAATACAATCGGCTCTGCCGATGCAAAAAACATCATGTTGACCATCCCATCCATATCATCAATGGTCTCAGCAAAGCAGCGAACATTAGGAAACGCCATGCGCAGAGTACGTGCAACATGGGAAAGTGTGCGCTTATCGTTAGGCACGCCCACATAATTCATTGCCAGAATTCCATCCGGCTTGAGTATCCTACGAAGCTGTGTCACTGCTGATTGCGAAAACAGTGATGCAGGAACAGAGCCACCTGTAAAAACATCGTGTACAACGTAGTCGTACGTTTCTGTTGGTGCCTCATCAATAAATCGTCTTCCATCCATCAAGTGCACTGCATTGAGATTCCGTGGTAGATTAAAAAAGCGTACTGCTGCATCGTACACAGCGGGATCAATCTCCACAACGTCAACACGCACATTCTGACGATGTAACGAGTGTGCTGACACACCAATTCCCAGCCCAATCTGCAGCGCACGCTCAGTGCCATCTCCGGCAAGAATATCCCTACTCATTCGACGCGGTTGTTTACCATCCGCCATTGAAATTTTCTGGCGCTTATCTTCCGGATTGCTCTTGCGACCTCGAACAAGGCGCACTGCATCTGCAAAGTAGAATATACCAAATATCGACTCCTCTGTGGACTTCCAAACTCCTCCAATAAGCGAATGGCCGCTGCGCAGCAGCCTCATTTCGCGCTTTGTCTCATCAGATACTGTAACCCAACCCGTAATAGATTCGTTACGCATCAGCGTGTGGAACATTGGCAGATCAGTACTGCTGCGAGCAGAAATACTACTGGTACACGTAGGATCACCAAAAAATGTGGTCAGTGCAAAAAAGGCGCATGCTACGCTAGGAATAAAGCGTAGTTTGCGCAACTGTCTATCACGTAGTTGTGGCACTTGGGAATCTGATGCTTTGGTTTTGTTTTTCTGTGTATCTTCGGGCGTTTTAGGTGCTGCTGCTGCCGCCGCCGCATCAATGTTCTCCTGGTGACCGGTAAGTATTTTGATAATCAATGAGCTGAGCATAGCATAACCGGCATTGATTAAAAGTCCATGACAGCCATGATGAGCTGAGGAGAATCGCTGGCCAATCCAGACAAGCATGCTTATTGCTCCCAGAAAAGTAACAAACCCTGCTGTCTGGCGTATAGGTGACTGGGGATTGTACGAGATTCGTGCCGCGCTGATTGTTACCACAAATCCACTCAGAAGAAACACTGGAAATGTCAGCATGCTCTGTGTCAGCAGCGAACCCCAAATTGGACCAAGTGTGTCGGACCATCGAAACATATATCTTGCGCGTGGAGGTGCTAATGCTGTGAGAATAGCTGCCACATCGAATGCCATGGCAATAGCACGACCCGTTTTTGTATCAATAGTCAAAGGATTGCTTTTGGTCTTGTGTACTGGATCCATGCTTGCGAGAATATATCGCCAGTAGCTAAACCCTATAACACCACCAAGAACCAGACTCACTACAGTACCATGGAAAAATCCCCAATACGGTAGCACATTTCCATAGACTGGCTCGAGATACTGCGGTCCTAAACGTATTAGTGAAGATACAAGAATGTTTGTCGATGTGAAGCCTATAAAAATAGATATAAGTATTGGTGTAGGTGGACCAACAACTCCAGAGAATCCAGGCGACCTGCGCCTTGTAGAAGTCTCCTTGCTACTATCTGTCGGAGCTACTGCCGCGCTCTGTCTTTTGGAGACGTCTGTGGGCATGGAGATAAAAGGTCGATGCTGTCTGAAATTCAATGCAGATAGAATAGGATGCTTAACACGCAAACTCTTTGAAGTTGAGAAAAGATACAGGAAAGTGCCGCATGTGCACAGATGAGGCTCTAGAATCACAACTTTCCTAAATCTCAGAGATCACCCCCAAGGTCTGCAGTGATTCCCCTCAACTAAAGCGCGCGTCCAACAAGCCAAAGCTCTTTTTTCCCCTTTCTTCCTCTTCGTCTCCTCTCCCTGTTTGCCCGATTTTTCAATCTTATTTCCAAGTATTTCTGGCAACTTTTCACCAAGTATTGCCGCGCCTTATCCCCCCCCCCCCCGCTGTTTCTTTTTGCGTCTAGATTATAACGCTCTTCTACTATCTGTCTGTCCCACATGTCGCCGTCTACAAACTCACGAACAGAGGTCGCCAACTCTAGTTATTCGGCAGCGAATTTTGCATCAATATACGCAACCCTAGATACCTTTCGCGTGGTTATTCAATCAGACATCCAAGAACCAGAGGTAACGTCTTAACATTAGCATTTATTTTGGTCTTGATGACGCGTCTTGCACGCGCGTGTTACGCGACAATCACAGCTTAAATTGTTTCTATGCATATCCAAAGCGTATAGGAATTGGATGATGTTGTTCGGTGCGTCGATGACACCTCAAAACTTAAGGAACTGGCATTGAGACTACTCGCTGTGGCGTTGGGTCGAAAGACGAAGGTTGCTTTATCTGAACAGCAATGGCCCAAGTTATGCAGCGATCTGGCTGCGAGCACCATATTTATTCTTAAAAGTCTCCAAGTACCTGAGGCAGTTGCCGATTCATTGGATGCCTACATTGAACAGAGCTCTGCTGTGCGGGTTGATGTTCTCTACTGGCTCTGTGAAGTGGCTGTGATGGACAATCCCGAGATAAAAGTACTGGTTGACAGTGAGTCGGGCAAGGGACGCAAGACATCAGCAGTCGACACAAAGAAAGAAAATCTAGTCCGCCTGCAGCCGTACTTTGAGATTTCTAAGCAGAGATACTGGCTTTTTGGCAACAAAACTCGGCAACTCTACCTCGAATCGCTTTCGCAACGAGGCAGAGGCAAACTTGAGTTATTAGCACAGACCCCTGCTGAATTTAGCAGTGTGGTAGAAGAGCTAAATACACAGCGGAATCATGCTCCAAAGGAATTAGCTGATCTTCTTGTCAATGATGTTATTCCTTTCCTAGAGCAACAGGCAAGAAAAAAGGAGCGCGTGGAGCGAGCACTACAACGTCAAGCTATTGCTATTGCCAACGTTCACATCTACGAGACACGCACCAGGAAGCGGCAACGTGTCAATTACAATGTAGATGATGGTATTGAGGCCAGCGAGTTTTGAGCTTTTGTAATTTCAGCTTTTGTCACTATTACATATTTCGAAATACACGATGTCTACTATCCTGACTTATTACAAGATGTAGTCACATAAAACCAACACCAACACAGAAAACACATGTAGTTTTCTATCTATTCCTATCCGTATCTTAAAGTTAAGCTAGACAGTGACAATGCAGAGTGCGGTTAGAAATAGAAGAAGTGCTATGCTATCGAGAATGCGACCACCTGCCGAAAATACAACTGATGTCCAACCGGGAATCCCTGGAATATTTGACAGCAGTGTATTCGATGTCTGTGGCCGCCGATCCGTCAGAAGAAGATATGTACCATAGAGCACAGCCTCTACAATCATCACATACCACAGCAGAAAGTTACCACTCGCCCACTCATCCAAGCGGCTGTCTGGCCGTGATTCCAGCAAATTCGTCCACTTTGCACGCACGTCGGCTTCGCTATCTCCCATCAGTCGTTCATACCCAGCCTCACGACGAATTCCATATACAAAAACACTTAGGACTGGTATAAGCCGTACCAAAGATTGCAACAGACCAGCTACCGAAAAACGACGTACCATAACGGGATTGCCGGGTGACTGTATTTCGTTTGTAGAGCTTGCAAAAGACGTAGATGTTTCCAGCTGCGATGGCCCATTTGCCACTGGATCAGAAATTTCAGCCGTTACAGTGTCGTGCAGCGCATCGCTGTTAATATTAGCTGTTTTGATATTCTGCCGTATATCTTTCTCATCCGACCCAGAACCAGTAATGCTATTAGAAAGCGGTTGCTGATTCCTAGCATCCTCGGCCTTAAGCCGTGCTGCCCGAGCCAGGTTACCCGCGCGACGGCGTGGCCGATTATCTGTTGCAGTGCTTTCTATTGAATCTAGTGAAATTCCAGCAACATGTGTTGTTGGTTCAGCAGTCTTTAGCTCGTGGCCTCCTACCATACTCATTTCGCTTGTGCTCAACTCATCCTGTGTCTGACTCAGAGTATTCCTAATGCGACCAAGACGATCATTGCCACGATTGAGAATTCGCTCTTGACGAAGGCGTCGCCTTTTTTGAGCCTCAGATTCAACAGGTTCTATATGAGACATTAGAGAAATTGACTTTCTTTAGCTAAAAAGTATTGAAATGGTAAACACACAAAGTTGACACGAAGGAAAAAAAGAGAACATATGGAGAACATTGTCTGATTGAAGATGATGAAAGTTGCTTCATTAAACTCCTTAATGGGAACAACGTGATATGGGCGGGGCAGTGCAATATTTTGTGGGCCCACATTTGGCTCTCAAGCTTTCGAACAGTTCTTGAAGACTGCAGGTCCACAGACATTCTCCCTACTAGCAACTGTTCTTGTCACATATTCTTTTTTTCTGTCGGCGCAGCAGACCAGCTTGTAAGAGTCTGGATCTTCAGCAAAGATAGTGGCATAGTGTGTGGTGATTAATAATAAGATTTTTGGTTATGCACACATATATTTTCCCAACAAATCTCGTGTTTTCTTAATGGCAAGGTCTCACCAATATCGTCATTGCCACTACCAGCAACGTAGACTTTACCAGGTGTTCCAATATCTGTGTTATTTGACAAGTATCATTCTCAAAAAGAAAAACTCCAACATCTGAATCGCATAAAACCACTCTTTACATATTGCCGCAAAACTAACCGATACCGATAATTTTATGAGTAATTTTGTCGAAAAGCGTGTGCTGATACTTTATAGTGTTTTCACCTGCATGCTAGCATGTTTAAACCCAGACTTCTGTCCATTACGTATAGTTGCTAAATAGTTGTGCTAGTATTACTATGATCCTTTTTCACCAGTTAATGAGATTATCTTGTGGTCTGTCCCATTGGCCTTGCTCTTAGCGTAATTTTGGCGTTCCACAGCCTGAATGGCACGAACACGAGCAATCTCTTTAAAGTGATGCAGACATTCGAGATAGTCTTCCCGTGCAGGCGAGCAGTCACTGTGCGTTTTATCATTGCTGCTAAAGTAGCACTGCTGGTAATCCTCCCAGAAGGGAAAGCAGCGGTTAGTTCCTACAGTAGGTTAGAAGGTAACTCGAGAATACAAACTACGTATTAAGCTTTAAATATAACATATCTGTGTGCGTAGATAGAGGAAAAGATATACTGCTGGTTTGTATGGTTAATTCCCTGCTCTAGACTCAAAACTATACACACCTTTGAAGCCAATCCCCGAAGCCATCTTCTAATTTACAGCAGTTAGTTTCAATATACGCTAGAGATGCGGTAGAAAGCAATTGAGAAAAACAAAATGCAACGAGCAAAGACAAGGTTTAGCATTCTCCATATCTGTCATGCTTGGTTTTGTCGTATCGTGCTAGATTGATCACAAAATAATCAATTTTGCTTGTTAATATTAAACCAAGCCTTTGCTCAGCTCTGATAGTCTAAACTTTTTCGTTTACTTTATTCACTTGCTGACTTTTTTTCTTTCACTTCAAACACTTATTTCTATTAGTAAAATTGAAACCGTATAGAATCTGTTGAATAATGTTTGGATCGGTTCGGCGCATTTGCGCATTTGGGTCTGCGAGAAATCTTCAGGCCAGAGGGTTCCACCAGCAAAACGTGGTAGCACAGGGTTTGGTTCGAAAGCTATTTGGACGCAAGAAGAGTGAAGAAAACACACCCGAGCAGAAAGTGGAAGCCGAGTCACCAGTAGACGAATCAATGGTTGTTCCTGCAGAGATAGAAGAGGAATATAAGCAAAAGGTTACTATGCAAAAGTTTCCCAAGCGCGATTACTCTAAAAAGCAACTAGAGTTACGGATAAAGCGGGTAATGGAAGATTCAGAGGTGGAACTTTCAAAGCCAGATTGGACTAGTACTAGCATTGCTAATAAGGATATAAAATTCAAGGTTCTATCTGGGATCATGGATCAAATGAAGATACCAGTGTCGAACCGTGTGCTGAATAATGTTCGGACTGTGAGTGATCTGATAAGCGAGCTTAGTGTGAAAGCTCCGTCTAAAGATGCTGGGCATCCGGTGGCCGAATTTTATGCAAACGAGGCTTCAAATATTCCGACAAACATGAAGTTCGAGCCATTTTCCAAAAAGACGCGGAAGCTTCATGCACGCCAGTAGATAATATTCATATTTTTTGCAAACATTTTTTTTTCTGGTACTGAGGCTTTATATTCTGGCTAAAAAAAAGACAAAAGAAATGAAATTGTGTAAGTGCAATGGCAGGATAGCAGCACTGTGCGTGGCCAGTCTGAACCCCTTTATAGAGGAGAGTAAATAAAAAAAAAGGCATAAAAGCTGTAGAAATGAGAGGCAGCAATGATACTCAGGATGAAGAGCCAAATGTGGCAAAAAAAATAGCCAAGGGGACGACGAGTAGACAAGCACACATTCCAAGCTTATCCAGATGCAAAGACGTCTGAAAAGGCATATGTAAAGGCAATTAGTCTAAAAAGTCCATTCGCTATCAACACCAAGCGCCCAGGTGAACTTTTCGCGCAGCGTCTTGTTAAAGATCTTCTCGATAGGCACATTGTACTTTTTGCACCACGCAATGGATATGCGAGGATCTATGTAGTTGAGCTTGGAGGTTGACAGCGCAGTGGTCTTGTTTTCGTCCTTCTCAATCATGTCCACCTCAATGTTGCGGACGCGTTGGTTGAGTTTCTCAAGTTTTTCCAGCATCTTGTCAGTGGTGGCATTCTTTGCAACAGGAAGTTCCGCCTCATATGTTCCGTTCTTAATGCTCTTTTCACGTACATCGACAGCCGCCAGCTGCTCCTTCAGCTTTGATTCGGGAAGTTGTGCCTCGCCGGATTCTTTAAGCTTCTCATTGTCCCGCTCAAACTTCTTTTTAATCTTTTCACGGTCAAGTTCACAAGTGGAAAGTAGGTACTGCTTGATCCACTTGGGTGTGACTCCTTCCTCTTTTTCCTTGAGTTCTGGGTGCTTCTTTTTAAGAGCAGGCGCAACAGACAGCACGTAATTCTTAAGCAACATACGCTGGTAACGCACCGCCAAAAGCCTATCTTCGATTCGAGTCATCTGGCCCTCAAAACCCTTGGATACTGAACGCTGATGGTTGCAGAGCACTGCAACTTCACGATTCGCACGGTTGTATGCAAGAATCTTTTCTGCTTCGGTGCCTTCTGCTGGAGTATTTTTCAGTTGCTGCTGGAACACATATGAGGCGTTAAAGGTACGAAATACCTTGGCAGTCAGCCCAGGCATAAGCGTCTGCAAGTGCTTGTTCAGCGTCGATGTGCTCAGCCGATCAAACAGCATATCCGTGCTTGTCTTTGGAGGTCCACGCTGAAACAGTTTCAAGTTTTTCCATACCTGTCGGTCAATCTCAGTGGTGCGCTGGTAACGAATAGAATCTTTACCCAAAAAGTCAAAGTGAACAATGTTGGGCGATTCCAGTTTGACGTGCTCGCAACGCAGAGAGCAACAGCCAACTGTGTCAGCTTCATCGTCACCTTTTTCATTACCCGCACGAAGCGCATAGCGATCAATCAGATAGAGTGCACTTGCTCTCTGGCGCTCGGCCATCACAGAACTCTTCAGCTCCACTGTGTACTGTTTGCGGATAGCGTCAATGCTGTGAACGAGACTGCGTGCCTTCTCGTACTTGCGCAAATCGCTCTGACCTTTGAGAGAGCTGTTGGCTGCAAGGAACACGTACTTGGCGGAGCCATTGACGTTTTCTCTCCAGGTCGCCAGCCAGGTTACAGTGTCATCGTGCTGAACACTACCCCACCTGTGTCCCGGTGGCGGAGTGGGAATGAGCGCGGTCTTTCCAATGTTGATGGTAACTTGCTCGGGAAGCACGCGCTTCTTGAGCTTACCTGTCTTGGGATGCGCGCCGCGTCCACGGAACAGACCTGGCGGCTCGATTCTAAAGTTGCCAACCTTCTCACGCCGTCCGTCCAAGGTGCAGAATTCGTATTTCTCTTCGAGTTGCTGGCGTTCTTTCTTCTGCGCCTCTTTCTCAGCCTTGGTCATTGCCTTGCGCTTGACCGACTGCTCGTCCAAGTGACTACGGATCCGCGAAAAGTCACAGTGCTTAAATTCCTTAATCGGACACTTGGGCATATGCTGGTTGAGCAGATCCTTGAAGTCGTTGAAAAAGTTACTTTGGAACACTGGATTCACCCCGTGGTCGGTACCTACTAGCGCTGCAAAGAACGTTGCAACTTCTTCTACTTCTGGGGGCATTGTTATCTCTGCGCCCCTGTAGATCAGCGGCAGCCCATGTGGCACATAGTCAGGCGGAAATAGAACGCCGTTGTGTTCCAGCGTCTGCCACTTTGGCCCTTCATCATCCTTGTTCTCCAACCACCACTTGTAATCCTCGTCACTAGCCTCGCTGCCATTCGCCACCGAAGGCTCGGTCTTGATAAGCGGTTTGCGATCAACCACTGCACTAGTTCCAGTGCTATTTTTAACGCTCTTAGCAGACACCCCCGCTTCTTTCTTGACGCGGGGTTTCTTGGGAACTGCCTATTTCAAGCGGAAATCGTCAGATTTTCAGACATCAAAAATAGGTGGAGAAAACAAATTAGCATACATCAAAAAAAGAGAAAAAAGTAGCGGGCGTGGGCTGCAGATAAACACATGTGTACCATGCAGCAATTACAGGACATTTATCAAACTAAGAAGCTGAGAAATGATCCTTCGGCGTATTATCTCCGAAAGGAAAGAAATAGAGAGATGTATGGATTAAGACTCTGCTTCTTGGTAGAGCTAGTCATAACAAGAGAGCGAAAAGGGGGAGGGAGTGTCAGGGAGTAAATGCTCTCTATCTTAGAGCTTTTTTCAAATGTGACGCGTAGTAGGGAGGAGCGCACTTAAATACCCTTATTTACATATAGTCTTTAGCTTACCTTTGCCACGCCATTAGGTTTTTTGTCAGTGGTTTGCTGCTCCTTTCTTCTCTTCTTCGCTTCACTCCCTGGGGATTTACCATTAGTGTTTGCCTTGGGTGCCTTCACTTTGTTCGAGAGTGGCTGGTCAGACTCGCTATCACTACTACTGTCGCTCTTCCGTTTGTTATGAGATGATGCCACCCGGTTGCGTTTCGCAAGTGGCACATCGTCGCGGTCATCGTCGCTGCTAGTGGTGTCGCCAGTCGTACTGTTTAAGGAAAGACCGCCGACAGCCATGCCGCCTACCACTCTCATTGATAGAGGAGCACCGTCGTCGGATTCCGAAGAACTCATTTTGGAAAGTGCACGCCCAGCAAATGCCTGAGTAAAAAAGAGAAAAAATATAAAATAAAGGAGCAAGTTAGCCAAAAGTTAAAATATAGCGCGAACGCGAGGAAATACACAAAGTGTAGACACGGGGGGGAAAAGGCAGAAAAAAAAAAAAAAGAAACTTGGAACTAATTCACGCAAAGTCGCTTCTTGTTGCCTAGAAACTGAACCGTCATAATTGCACATCGCGTAATCAGGTGATCAGGAGGCATTTTCTTGAGGCGGCTCGGTCCAACCCACCCACGATCATTGGGCACAAAGGTTTCATAGGTACCAGACAACGCAATGTCTGCAGTACCTGACAAATACTGTACTGTAAGAAAGGCAATGTGTGGTGCTGTTCTGTCTGACATCTTCTGATGATCCGTGGCGCCTGTGCATTGACCACCGCCAAAGTAGGGCACATGCGAATAACCATAAAAAAAGGCAAACTATAAATAGTGCCAGTATTATGGAAGGGGGTGACGCCTGGCATCTTGACGTCAGCAGTAAGATGCAAAAAGAAAGAGGCTGGTGCGAAGACAACTTTCAAAGCTCACTCTTTCTCTACTTCCTTTAGAGAATAGACCTTACTTTTATCCCTTTTTTAGTTGCATTTTTTTTCTTACGAAGAACCATGAGGCTAGACGAGGTCAACTGGGCCACCAAGTTACCATACGACAGAGGAAATGAGGATGCAGAGTTTGAGCGTGAATTCGTAGAGCATTTCAAGCTTAGTACGCTTAGCGGAAACCTTCCCGCCATCTCAAGCTTGCTATCGCAGTTAGACAGGTGAGTATATTCACTTACCTCGACCCTAGTATTGGTACAGCGGGAAAGGGAGAGTTGTACCTTTCTCTTCGTCAAACCAAGAGATTATTCTCTAGCATCACATATCTACTAAACACTACTCCAAGTATTTCTTTCTTGCTGCTGACGTTGTCGTTGCTGCTGTTTTTCATCCCTGGGATTTTGTAACGGTAACGCATGAGCGGCTACTGCTTAATGTGTTTTTTTTACTGGCTGTCATGATGTAGTTGCTACAGTTTGATGCCACAGGGATTGCGTATTCATTTTTGTCGCATCCTGTATGAGTTGGTCACAAAGAACACCATTGATCTTCCACTTTTCATAGCGTGCTGTGGATCACTAGGACGCATACTCAGGTAGGTTTGTTGGGCTTATTGCGCCATTCATTACAACTTGAAGCCTCTTAACGGCACTAGCATTTTGTTATTCAATGGCGGAAATCTGATTCCCGCACTAGTGGCAGTACAATTTACACACATCTAAGCCGCGGAGAGTGTTGCGCAAGCATACGCGACTACATTTGCACTGTTGCATGAACTGTTTTTCTTTTTTGTTTGCAGCCATCTTGGACATGCATTATTGCTAACTAAGTGCACTCTTGCTTGCGTACATGTGTGTATTACAAGCGTAGACGCGAGGAGAAGCTCACCATTGCGGATCTTCAGTTCGACTGGCGACCACTCTACGATCTGACTTGGAACGCTGTATCTCCAAAGATTTGGCAAGACAATCCCATTCAGAATAGGTAAGGTGTCAGAAGCCATCAAGACCCTTCATTCCTGCAAGCCATGCACGTCATTCCATGTATCCGTATATGGAGCCGCGTATAAGAATGCTCCGATGCATGCTGTGTAGATATATGGCAACTATCTGGCTAGCATTTTTTCACATATTGTGTATGTGCTAGTTTATTCCCACCGTCGCCCTCAGGCAATATCTGCTTGGCAGGGTGTTCCTGGTGCGCGTTAACCTTCTTGGCAGAATGTACGATGGCTTCTTTTCGGTATACCGCAAGCCAGCGGAAAAAAGCTTAGTCGAACACCCGTGTGCACATATGTAATTAATTGGTGGCAGCAGTAGAGTGTCTTTTGGCGGCTCTGCTTGAATGTGAGCAAGCCACATGCATCTTGTGCCATTCGCGCAGACAATGATTTGCATCTTTCATTTCCGGTCGGCTGTGCTTTGCTGTTGCTGTTTTTGCTGCATATATACAGAACTTGAATGATTTGCCAAGCTAATTTCACAAACGTCTGCTGGTTGTTTCCGATACCAGCTGTGTCTTTTTTTGCCTGGATTTAGGACCAAGCTAAAGACCATCATTGATCTAGTATCAGAAGCCAACAGGTAAGTTTCTCGAGCTGTAGTTTGCAACATACTTTTCTGGTATGGGCTTCAATCTACACTGTAAAAGGGTGTATTTTGCAAGGCCACATGTTCTTGTCTGACTTCTGCATGCGCCGCTAATTATCTGTGGAATTTGCTATTTTGCGGCTGCTCTATATATGCCAGTTACTTTTTTATCTGCATAACTATAGATTTTTTCCGCCGTCAGCTGCTATCGATATATTTCGCGAGCTGCTTCCCAGTATCCAGTTCAACTCTCTTGATTGGCAACCGGCTGCTGTCCAGCTGCTGAACTTGTTTGCACCGACTGCATGCCTACCGAATGGAGAAGCGCCAATTGCTAACGGTCCTTACTCGACTGACCCAAGGCGCTGGTTGCCAACAATATTCTCGCTATGGTCGTTCAACCTGCGCACATCCGGTTACGATGCGTATCTTATGAATTTGGTAACACGGTTGGTCACTGACCAGCGAGGAAACCTTGTTCTTACAAGTGAGCAAATACGATTTGTGTTTGCGAGTGGCCTGCACTTTTTTAATCTTCCAGTTACGCGCAGCTCTTCATCCTTGCCGAGGAGCATATCGACTGCAGTGACAAACACAGCGCAATTTTACCGAATGCCTACCAATGGTACACTGCCTCTGAGAGAAGACCGAGCCCTTAATTTTGCAAAGTTTATTGTTTACACCATGCATGATGAGACACCCGGCGGAACACTGGATCTGTTTGAACAGCTGGTGCTGATGATTGAGCCGTTTTATCATCCTTCGAACAACGGATCCTGGAGCAGCATCCTTGCTCGTTTTCTGCGCCATTTATCCAAAGAACTTTTGCAGCGTAGCCGCGATGAAGCTGCTGATAATTGCAATGTGCCAGAGTCAGCTCGTCTCAAGCGGAGCATTCGTCGTCGCTTTGTCGTATCAATACGCACTCTGGCTATGCTTCTTCTGTTCTCAAAGGGCGAGGATTCTGTGAGCATGAGCCACTCTACTCTGAAGCACCTGGCTGAAGTCGAGCCTGACCTTATATTCCGCCCATTGCTGGACACATTATATACTGCGATTGACTCGGTTACTGAGACACATCGCATGCTCTCTGCAATGCGTGCGCTGGCCAAGCTGGCCACGACGCTGTCGAGTTTTTCGCATTATCCTGAAGGTGCTCAGCATGTAGCACCGCTGCTGACACTTACGCTACCGGGAATTGACGTCAATGATCCGACAAAAACTTACTTTGCGCTATCGTTTGTCTGCAACCTCTGCAACAATGGCGTTGTATTTGAGGAGCTTTTGGCATCTGGTGATATGCCTGGCTCTCGACCGCTTTCAAAGTCATCTTCGTTGGATATGGATGTTGATCAGGACATTGACGCTCCACCAGACCTGGATATGGAACAAATCGAGTGGATGACGCGGGCAAGCACAGTGCAATTTGAAACGTGGATTGACCAGTACTTGCGACGTGTATTTGCCCTTATGGACAATCTCTCAAGCAGCTTGGATACCAATGAGTCGTTCTCTCCAGATACAAACCTAGAATCAATGGCAGCACATACTACCGAGCGAGTACTACTTCAGTGCAGCGAGAGATACCATCCAATGATTTCACGTCTTATGACTGGATTTGCTACAACAATCACTGGTCTTTCTGCGGTTGGACGGATGCGCTCAGTAGTCAGCGCATTTGCTCTTGCAATGCCAGAACAGGCACTTGCTAACTTGCTTCCCATCTGTTGCGAGAGGATTACAGAGGAGATTGAGAACGGTGTTGGACTGGTGCCATCGCTGAGCCAGATATCTCGGTCACATTCCGAAACAACGCTGATCTGGTTTGCGTCGATTTTGGTTGTGCTTACCGAGGGACAGAATGGCACTTATCTGTTGCGCTACAAAGATCAGCTCATTTCCGCTGTGGAGCTGCTAGTGTGCAAGTGTTTTTCGCGACAGGTTTATACAATTGGCTGCAAGCTACTGCATACCACACTAATGTCCCTGACACGCACAACTCCATTACGTGGACACAGTGTTTCCGATAAGCTGTGGAATGAGCCTGAGTTTCGCGAAAACCACTTCCGCTATTGGGGACAGCACCCTGATGTCGGAGACCCGTTGTTTAAAATCGACTGGCACATTGCGAACGAACAGGAGGTTGAGTTTGCGCTGGAACTTGCTCATCGGGTTATCGAGCCGCGTATTGGAGAGCTCGACAGTCTTGTTGATACTGCACCGCATGCACATGAACCGAACAATAAGGAGAATGTTTATCTGAACCGCCTTTTGGTTGTATTGTGCTACAGCTTGCTGGCAATTGGTTGTCTGGTTCCTCCTCCTGGAAACCCCGTAGAGCTTGACGATATATCTGATGATCTAATTAGTGGCGATGATTCAAATAACATGGCACCGCGCTACTTACTTGACAGACAGGTCTCTGCGGGCTACGTATTTACAGATCCAGAAAGCGCAAAGTACAAGGAAGTGCTTGCAATTCGTGAAGCAATTGGTCAGGTGACTGCAAAAACCTTGACACACATGGCCAGCAACAAAGAGGATAATGTTGAGAACATTAAAAGCATTCTTGTTTTAGCGCAGACAGTTATCTGTCACTATGGTGTTGATCGCTCCGCTTTCACCAGCTTCTGCAGATCGTGGAACTACGGATTTGATGCCTTTTCTATTGACGATAACACCAGCATTATGCCTCGTTATATTGCTTGTAGACGTGCTCGATTTACTCAACTATCACGCATGTTTCATAATACGCGCTATATGCAGGTTACTGAATTATTCCACGATATTACAACGCAGATTGCGCGCTTTTGTCTTTCAGCATATGAAGAAGTGCGAGACTACTCTATCTCGGCCTTGGACAACATCATGGCAATATTACCAGCTATTAAGTATCCACTTATTCCACTCTTTCTCAACGAGCTTGAAGATAACGAAGCAAGTGATCCGGAGAAGATGATAGGTGCTTTACGTGTACTGGACTCGATGCCTATGCGCAAGGCATGCTTGCGTGATTGGAACTATTTCCCTAAAATGGTGCTGGCTCTTTGTCGTGCTCAACACGAGGACAAACCGCAGGTTAAGAGACTTATACGCGGTACTGCTGTGAATCAGGTGGTACACTTGGCTGCTCCGTTGGCTGTCAAACCTCTTTCGGAAGGCACGCGTGAGTTAACACTGGAGCTTTATGGCACTGTCGATGCTGAATTTAAAGAGGCTATTGCTAGAGATCGTGCACGATGTGAGCAGCGCTATCAGTTTGCAAAGGATGAAAGTGCCAAACTGGTCAATGCGCTAGTGGGAATTCTGCGCGACGCCGGTACCACATGGAGATTTGCTGCCATATCCGGCTATTATCTGGACCAGCTTGCTACTGTTAACATACCTGTTGAACCTCAGCTTATGGCTACGTTGGCAGAAAATCTGACCTCTGATCTTGTGCTTTTCCGTGAGAGCGCGGCAATCAACATATCTCTGTTGATAGGCAAGATAAAACGGCGTAGCAAGCTCAATTGTCCGGACATTGCGGTTTCTCAACGTCGTATTATGCTAGATATAGACAGTGGTGACGGCAAAAGGTACTCCGGACAAGTTCACACTGATATCTGCGAACGAGCGCTGGCAGGCGACAGCAATGCTACCGCTGCTCCATTCCTGGATAGCCCAGCAAGTGGGTGGTTTGTGTGGCCTCAGAAGGCCAAGGTCTATGTGTGTCCTCCGCCAGGAAACGCCGAGGCATTTGACCACATTGACCCAGAATCGCAGGAGGCCTACAAAGCCCTTCGTGGCGTGCTCTTTACTGATGGTAAATGGGATGATATTGCTCGGTTGTTTTCTATTGAAAGCATGCGGTCGCCAGACGAGGACAATTTTGGCGTTACACGAGCAATGTTGTTTACAGAGGTGTTTTCGCTATTTGAGCTACCACTCCTTGAGAAAGCTTGGTCTGCAATAGAGCAGCTGTCTCGCGACCATGAGCGCGTGGGTGCACAGCGCGCAGCATCTGAGATAATTGGAGGCATTCTGCGTGGCTCCAAGCACTGGGCACAGGCCTCGTTGGATAGAATGTGGGATCTGCTTATTCCGCTTCTGGATGCCGTATTCTCCAAGCTTAGCTCTGATACGGAGCGATTCTGGCAGACCAGTCTGCAGTATGCGTTTGCTCGACGCGATCCACGCCGTTATCTGCCACTGATTCGCTTACTTTTGTACACCAGGCAGTTTGACCCTCATTCGGAGGCGCCGTTTGCTGAGCAGGCAAAGCTTGAGCACCTGCGCACGCTGGTTGGCTCATGGGATTGGCGTATTGTATCGGCGATTGTGGCCAGCCGACCACAGCTGTTAGAAGCTCTGGCGCATCCCTACAAGCAGGTCAGAGATGTGGCTGGTGTTCTCATGTACATGTTGTCGGTTTCTGAATTTTCAGTCTCCTACCCAGAAGTTGAGGTAGCCATCGATGATTTGGCACGCTACGGTCCGACAGGCCGTGACTTTTCGCACTGGGAGGGCACGCAGCGGACTCAGTCGCTGATTCAGGAGATGTTACATAAAGTAGAAGAGTGGAAGGCTGATCATGTTCCATCTATTGAAGGCACGTCGAACTACAGCCGCGGCAGCAAGACGCTACTCACCTTCTTTATCTCTGGCTACTATTTTTCGTCACGAAGGTTGACTATTGAGCATCTACCGTCGATTTTGCCACTGGTTTCTGTCCTGCAGGAGCAGCATGATGATGAAGAGCTGTTGCATCTTGCCAAGACCACCATGCAGTTTTTCTCACAGATTCTTTACACGGCAAGTATGTCGGAAGTTGCGGCAACCAAGACACTGGCTCTCTTGGAAGATTCGTCTAATACGTGGCATGTTGTCACCAAGACTTTGCCGCTTTTGTGCACGCTAACATTTGCCAATCGGTTTACGCTGTCGCGCGACATTCGCACGAATATTCTCGAGACTACTGCGTCGTTTTTGGAGCATGAGCAGATTGAGGTCCGTCAGGTTGCATTGACGTCACTGACTAGTCTCGTAAAATGTGCCAACAGCCAGGTAATTGCAGATGCCAATACCAGATTCTCTGCAATGTTAGGTTCGCGTTTACCTAGGGTACGCTATGGGAAGACGCCAAAGGATCCGGCAGCATATAATCGTCTTGTGCTTACTCGCCATGCTGGAGTATTAGGGCTGTCATGTCTGGTATTGGCATTCCCCTATGCCATTCCAGAGTGGCTACCCAAGGTACTGGTGCTGCTGGCCGGGTGCATTGACGACCCCAACCCTATCCAGAGTACTGTTCAACGCACTTTTGCTGAGTTTAGACGTACGCACATGGACACTTGGCATGAGGACCGCAAGAGGTTTACTTCGAATCAGCTAGAGATTTTGACGGACATGCTGGTGTCGCCGTGCTACTATGCTTAACCATTACATTTTTTTTGTTGTTTCCGATTTATTTTTCGGTACATGCTCTACTTTATAAGAAAGATCTAACATTAATAGTTACTTTTTGTCTTTTGACACAAGAAAATTAAAAAGCTACAATGGCTAGTACAAGGTTCTAGCTCACTGCTCGGCCTCGTCACTTAGCTCTTCTAGTGACTTTCCCTTGGTCTCTGGTACAAACCAGGTGAAGATGAGACCAACAAGCATAAACAGCGCAAAAATCTGAATGAGTTCTGGAATAAACTTGTTTTTGCCGCCACGGTCCTTGAGTTGAAAGAAGCCAAGCTGAGAAATAACAGCACCGATCTTGCCACAAGCAGCGCTGATGCCATGACATGTGGAGCGGAAGCGTGTGGGGAATGCTTCTGCTGGAATAATGAATGTTGTGGCGTTGGGACCAAAGTTCTGAAAGAACTGCGCTAGAGTGAACAACACCACAAACCCGGCAACCGACTTGTCGAGAATCTTATGGTAGCCAAATCCTAGGATGCAGAACAGAATAAGCAGCACTGTGAAGCCAATAAACTGAATGGTGCGTCGGCCAAGCCGGTCGATGGTAAACACAGTCACCCAATATCCTGGTAGTGTGCCAAGCAGATTGAGGATAATGTTTCCGCCTGCGTTTTTCAATAATTTCTGGTACGGCGATCCGTCTCCGGCAAAGCCAATTGCGTCCAAAATAATCGATGAGTTGAGATTAATTCCGTAAAAAGCGACATCCAGGGCAAACCACGTAACCGCTGTTCCCATTAACACTTTGAACTGGCGCCAATGCTTAAAGTGGTGGTAGAACTCCGACCAAGTTGGCTTTGACACTATCGCCTCTGGTTGCAGATTAGACTGTAGAAGCGGTTGTGAGCTGTTGTCTTCTTGTTTGAGTTTTCCAAGAGAATTTTGTACATCCTGTGCAGCACGGTGTGTGTTTTTCTCAACATCGAGTGTGTAACGCGGTGTCTCAGGAATAGTCAAACGAAAATACAGAGCAACAATTCCAGGTACAACACCAAGGCCCATGATAATTCGCCATACGTAGTCAAGCATAAGTTGATCACTGTCGATGGCAGATCTGAAACAAGCCAGAACAATAATGGCCACAATAGCAGCAGCAACAATGCCGAACCCCTGCATAGCAAAGACAGCAGCAACCATGGCACCGCGATTCTTGGTGGTTGCAAATTCAGAAGTGATGACAGCACTGACGGGATAGTCGCCCCCAATTCCAATTCCAAGGACCAGTCGCCAGATAAACAGTACCCAATAGACAGACAGTCCACGAGCGGTATTTCCAGCAAAAGACCCACCAATTGTGCAAACAATTATAATGAGTAGCTCGACGCCATACATCCGCTTACGACCAAGACGATCAGAGAGATATCCAAAAAGAAACTGTCCGATAATACAGCCAAGCTGAGTAGAACCCTTAACCCACATGTCTATTTTTGTCGGCGTTGTGTTAGCAGCACTAC
This sequence comes from Coemansia sp. RSA 1365, assembly GCA_027578695.1. Lineage (NCBI taxonomy): Eukaryota > Fungi > Kickxellomycota > Kickxellomycetes > Kickxellales > Kickxellaceae > Coemansia > Coemansia sp. RSA 1365. Next base: position 32,404 of record JANBTM010000020.1, on the reverse strand, counting down.
CTTGGGCATCCGCAAAGTACACGTAGCCCATTATCAATGAACAGAGGTTAATTGCAAAAATGTCATAACTGTCAGTGAAAAAGCCAGCTCCGGCAACCAAACAGGTCTTGACGTGAAACCATCCAAACTTTGCATGGTCAATTTCTGCCAGCGCCTGGCGGCGGATCTCTAACGTCTCATTCCTAACTTGGCGGTACTCGCATAACTGATCCTGTTTACCATCAGGACTGATATTGCGATGTGTAGATGTGCTGTTTTGCGGTAGCGCGTTTTGGTTGAGAATATTATCAGTAGACGCCATCTGTTTGTTTGCTTAGAATATAAAGCTGAGCTAGACAGCGATACAATAACTACGATAATTAAAACAATTAAAAAAATACTAACCGGCGCCTGAAGGTTGCGATAAGGAACACAAAGAAACAGATTCTTCAAAAACTGCTGTGGTAGCATATTTATATTCTTTGGAAAACATAGTTTGATGTATCTGGCAGATAAGAAAGTGACATTCTCCTCCAAACTACCGTTGCAGCCAGTATTGGACAAAACAATGCGCGGCAATTATTTATTGACCGGGAGATAATACAAATAAAAGCACAGAGTTTAGGTAACGCACGAAGAAATAGAGCATGTGTGTAGATAGATGGAAATGATAGGTTAGCACAGAGAACATTCTTCATTTGGTACATTCGATTTTTGCCTACAAGACAGATCGAAGCGTTGAAAACCCAATGTTCTTTCAATATTTTGTTACAACCAAATCTGGGCTCGATCGACCGATGCAAGTTGCCATGCAAGTGTCAAGGTGTCGGCCGGTTGACTAAGCTTTGTCAGTTGGCCACATTCTATGTATTGGTATGCTTTCTCAGCGAATAAAGTTGACCATGTGCATCGTACGAAAAAGTGTGGATGAAAAGGGCAGGTCCCTGCAAGAGTAAATTTGAGCCAACAGTCAGCGCACGCACAACAAACGCAGTTTTTTCTATTGCCATATCAAGCCCCAATGGAATGACCGTTTTTTGTAAATCGGTTAAGAATACCGGCCGTTGTGATAGAGCTGGTTTTTGGTAGATCGGCAATGTCTCTTGCTACTTTTGATTTTCCATCGCTTTTTTTTATAAACCGAGTGGAAACATTGATAACTCAGAAATCAACTTTGGTCACTACCAATATGTTGGTTGATTGGTAATGGAGGCGCATTATTGTTGATGACATCTACAATATCATTTGTTTATCTTTGCTGCGAACCGATATTGGTAAAAAAAAATCAGTTTGTTTTTAATTTTTTAGCTGGTGCTACTCATAAAAATAAAATGTATGTTTGCTTATAAGAAAGGCCGTGACCAGCAAAATAAAATGACATCGAGAATAGAGCATGACAGAAAAGACTACATATCCTCGTCGTCAACCTCAGATTCCTCGACCGAGTCACTCTGAGGGTATGTATCAAAATTGGAGTGGATCTCGTTCCACAACAAATCCTTCAGCTGCTCGACGCTCAGCTTCTCTCTAAAGTTATCAAAATCAAAGAAGTTCTCAGGCAGCGGCGGGCAGGTAGGCTCGTCGGCTTCATCGTGGTACTGGGCCAGGTAAGGATGTGCGAGGGCCTCCTCGACAGTGATACGCTTCCGGGGGTTAAAGTTCAGCATCTTATCCATCAGGTCAATGGCAAGCGGACTGGCGTAGGGGAACATCTTGTTAAAGTTGGCCTTTGCCTTGAGCGGCAGACTACGGATATAATCGCGTGCACGCTGGCTCTTGATTCCAAGGTAGGCGTCTGAGCTGGGAGTGCCAAGCACGTCAAAGATAAGCTTGAGCTGATGGTGGTAATCATGGCCAGGGAACAGCGGCATCTTAGACAACATCTCCGCCATAATGCAGCCAACCGACCAAATGTCAATGGCCTTGGTGTACTCTTTAAACGACAGCATAATCTCAGGTGCACGGTACCAGCGGGTGGCGACATATTCGGTCAAGAACGATTCGTTGTTGTCATTGTCATCTTTAGAACCGCGAGCCAGACCAAAGTCACATACTTTCAGATCGCAGTTGGCATTGAGCAAGATATTTGCAGGCTTCAGATCACGATGGAGCACATTGCATGAGTGTATGTACTTTAGCGCCCGCAGGATCTGGTACAAAAAGTACTGCACATGTTCCTCTGACAGCGGCTGAGTCTTAATAATGCGGTGGAGGTCAATGTCGAGCAATTCTTGTACAATGTGGACGTAGTTAAAGTCATTGCGGGGTCTGAGGTTGACCAAGTCGTAGATGGTGATAATCTACATGGAATCAGGATAAATACAGAAAAAAAGACCGGTGCTCTCGTTGAGAAAAACAAAAAAAAAGGCACTGATATGTTTCTGGTTTAGTTAAACCCTTTTTGAAATATTCTTTGTTGTCTCCTTTTGAGCTGATGCTTTGTGCGCATTTCATTACAAGCGTGATTCTTCCTAGTAGAAATGGTGTTGGTTCCCAGTGGTTTGTTGGCAAAGCCTAGAAGGAGAAAAAAGAGGCAACATCCAATGCTACGACATCCGAAACCGTTAAGCAACAATCAATGCAAGTAAAGGAATGGAAAAAATACAATGCTTACGTTCTCATGGTTAAAATGCTTGAGGAGCTTTATCTCGCGCAGTGTGCGTTGGCACAGCATTGCACTGTCAAAAGGACCAATCCGCTTGATGGCGACATCCACCCCACTGGGAGCATGCTTTGCAGAGCTACAGAAAAAAACAACAACTTGCATTTTAATTGGGAGTCTGAGAGCATGTTTTGTTTTTTGAAAATCCGGGCCTCGAAAGTAAACAAGTAGCAAGACGATGCCATCAAGAAGTAAAATATATTTGAAGCACTTACCAAACAATCCCGTAGGCTCCTTGTCCGATAACCTGGGTTACCTGGTAGTCTGGTCCGGGGTCGAAGGACTTGAGAATATTCTGAGTAGCAAGAGCATGTGCATTCGCTTGCTGTTGGTGCCTAGCCTGCTGCTGTTGCTGCTGTCTAGGCTGCTGTTGCTGTTGCTGCTGTTGCTGTTGCTGTTGCTTGTAGTAGTCCATGGTTGCACTTTTGCTCTCACCCACGGTAGAACAGGAAGGCAATGGAATGAAAGTCAGATTAGATGCAGAAGACGAATTAGAAGGCCAAAACAAGAATATGAGCCAAGCTTCAAAATATAAAGAAAAGACGAATAAAAAGTGTGAGTCTAGAAAGGTAAAAGTGGGCTGGGAAAGGGTGTGGTTGTTTTTTTCTTAGCTGGACTGGTTGGGACCACAGAAAAAAAGCAAGGAGATATTTCAAAAAGAGAATGGTGTAGATCAGGAAAGGTGCAGGAGAGCGGAGACAAAGAACCACAAATACCCTCAGTGTGCTAACAAGTACATGGCTCGTGTGTCTCTAAGGCAAGACGAACAGCATACACAGGATAGCCGTCTGCTCTGCTTTCCCCGGTCAAAGAGACTTCTCATTGTTCGCCATTCTGCGGACTAATTCGGGCCTGCTGCTCGCCTGGCAGGACATCCACCCAGGGACATCCCCCGCTGCACAATACAATCTAATGCGCGTTGGATACAAAAGCGCAGAGAAGGGAGGCGAAGATCTTGTGGTGGGGGGCGGAGGCGAGTCTGTGGCCTTTGTGGGGAAGAATAAGAGGCGCCGATCGCCTTCTTTGTAGCAGGAAAAAGGCAGAAACACGCGCCCGCTTAGCACCAGGCGCAGGCGCTTGTGGCCTGGTTGATCCGCACGACTAGGCTTTGTAGCTCAGCGGAAAAACACAATGCGCGGTGTAACGGTGCTTTGTCTAATTACGGAATCAGTATTGGATTAGCATCACTGGAAAAAGTTAAATAAAAGCTACTCATGTATCCTGTGCTCCGTCTGCGGCAGGTATGGCGCCGGTGACCTGAGCATGGCTGACCTTGCATGTTGCCATCAGCATATCCATAGAGCCCAGCAGCATAGTCATATCCTGCTGCAGACGCAGCTCCAGACGGACCTTCGCGCGCAGACGCATGAGCAACTCGGAAATTCGCGTAGATTGATACAGTAGGTCGCCGTAGATGTCTAGCAGAGTTTCAGCAACGGTAATCAGCACGGAGGTGTAACGTGGGTGATCAATAAACTTGACCAAAAACCGCACAATGGGGTCTAGCGACAGCTCGTCGCGGCCAGCCAGCGCGCCAACCAGACCGTCACGATGGATAAGTTCCTGCAGCAGCGACACGACGGTAAGACCAGCGCGGTTGTTGGACAACACTGCATCTAGCGCGCGACTGTGCTCAAACTTGCGCAGAAGCTCATCGTAGTCTGCCAAGCTGCGTTTGCGCCGTTGTTCGATGCGCAGATCGTCGTCGGCGCCCTTGTAGCTAGCACCACGCTGAAAGTACGCCCGCGACCCTGCTGATGGCGCCCGCGCTGCTACAACCGCCTGCTCCTTGGCCGTAACTGCGCGCCGACGCAGCGAAAACACACCCGACGCCATGCCCACTGCAAGCCGCGTGTCGTCAGCAGAGAGTGCCACACTGAGCACCGGCGCTGGGTAACTCATGCTAAACATCATCTTGAAGCTCTGCACGTCATAGATCTTTATGTGGTGGTCCAGCGAACCAGCAACCAAACGACTGCCCGCACTGTCAAGACACAACGACGTCACTGTCTTCTCGTGGTTGCCCATTGTCGTCAGCTGCCGTCCGCCCATCAGCAAATCAAACAGATGCACGTTCGGTCCGGCGCTTGCGGCAATCACTCCACCGCCGGGGAACGCCAGCACGTCCTCGACCGGATCGTCTGTCGATATCGTCGTCACACTGCGATTTGCGCGAAGATCCCAGATCCGCACTGTATGGTCGTACGACCCAGTTGCGACAAGACTCGCGTTTCCGCTAAACACGCTGCCGCTACGAACGTAATCTGTGTGCTCGCTAAATACATTGACTGCGGCTTGGCTCGGAATGTCCCACACCTGCACTGTCTTGTCGTCAGATCCTGATAAAACGTTGACCTTGTTGGGCAGAAATTTTGTGAGGTGCACAGGGTCTGTGTGTCCCTTAAATGTACGTAGAATAGCCCTACTTGACCCGTCAAATACTTGGACCATGTTTTTGTCATCGCCTGCCACAACCAGCTTGCCATCAGATCGGTAAGAGCCGCTGTGCGCAACTCCGTTAAACCGCGTAATCGACTTTTTCAGCTGACTTGTGCGACTGTTATAAACTTGAAGCCGCATTGATGCCGTCACAAGCAGATCGTACGGTTTGACAGGACTAAACTCTAGGGCTGTTACCATCCCGTACTCCTTTACCAATACTGGGGACTGAAATTTTTTCCAGTATCCTGCTTCTGGAAGCGAGCGTTTCACGCTGCGTACATTTTTGCCCGCTCCAACAGGCTTATAGTCCATCATTACTCGGTCTGTTGATAAAATGCGTCTGAATCGCCAACAATTTTTGTGTGTTGAAATATATAAAAAAAAAGGCAGCGTTAAGCAAAGCAGAGTCTGAAAAGCGTTCAAATACGATCCATGGCTTTTCGTTAGGTGCGTCCAGATGAAAACCATTAAACTGAAAAAAAGTTGGTCAAGATCTGATCCGATGATCTAGCATTATAGAAAATGACTGTCTGCTTTTGATGATACGCACACACCCCACCCACTTTCTCAGACCAATTCAAACTTTGCCTTTGTCACTTTCGCCAATTTAAAATAACACTCCTCTCGGCGCTTAAGCAATTGGTTTTCGACTTTTAGAGGACTTATTGGTTTGCTGATTAACTGCGACTGCGGCTACTAGTCTTTTTGAAATCACAAACACGCCGCACAAAAAGTACAAAGAAAGCAGGTGATTAATACTACTGATAACCTTGGTCTCCAGCTTTTTTTTTACAACAACGATATGGCGCAAAAGTTCGGTAACTTTCGGATCTACTTTCCTAACATCTTATTCAAGATCATACCCGATACACGGCTAAACAAGAATCAGGCAGCTTTCCGCGTGCCGCTTAACATTAACAAACTCGACATTAAGGATTATCTAACGCACATATACAATGTGACAGTGACTGATGTACGCACAACAGTGTTTCCAGGAAAGCTCGTTCTTAACAGACGCACTGGAGTAAAAGAGCGCCAGTCCAGAACCAAGAAGGCTATTGTCACTATAAAGGAGGAGTTTGAGTATCCCAAACCGCCGGATGCAGACAAACAGTTTGGTGGTTTGCAAAGAAGACATGCAGAGCTGCGTACTAAGAATCGAATGAAAGGGTGGACCAACCCTACTCCTGAGATGAAGAAGTTACAGGACACTCTTGAGAAGATGAGAGAAAGTGCGCAAGAAGGCAAGGAGTAGAATTTCTAGAAATGTTGTTTACCCGTCACATCACATGATAAATACCCAAATTATTTTGATTTTATGTAAAGCTGTCTAAGATGTGGAATGCGCGACGGTTGTGTGTTGCGGATGGTGTGCAGGGAAAACTTTGGACGACTAGTTGTGCTTTATTTATCGCCTTTTGCTTTTTCTGTTCCGGCCATGTCTAGCATAAAGTTTTGTCAGGACTGCAGCAATATGCTTTATCCGCGTGTGGATCAGGTTCATAGGCGACTAATGTACGCGTGTCGCAACTGTAATTATGAGGAGGAAGCTCAGAATAACTGTGTGTTTCGTCATGAGGTGCTTCATATTCCAAGGTATGTCCAATGAATAAAAATAAATGACCAGCACCTATTTTTATATAAATGTGAGTGTTCTTTTTTTTTTTTTTTTTTTTTACTAAAGAGGTTGTGCTTTTATACTTGATATTTGTCGGAACTTGTGATTAGTGAGATGACCATGATGGTCACAGATCTTGGTTCAGATCCAACACTACCGCGCACTACAGATGTACCGTGCCCAAAGTGCTCCGGACTAGAGGCTGTGTATTTTCAGTCGCAGTCGCGTCATCCAGAAACTCGTATGACACTTTACTACGTCTGTTGTAATAAAAACTGTCAGCACCGTTGGCAATCTTAATAGTGATTTTCTGCTGTCTCGCGCAACATTTAAAAATGCTTTTGACTGCTAGACATTTTTTTCATTTTTTTTCATTTTTTTCTGTCGAATAAAAAGAATCGCACTGTATATGAAAGAAAAACAAGCGCTACATTTGTTCAATAGAAACAGAAAACATCTAGGTCAAAGAACTAGAAAAAAATTCGTCCTAAACAGAATCCTCGCAGATGAAGCAACAAAAGAATAATGTCAACAAGACAGTCATTGTCATTGCCAACACAGTAGCGAAGGGTATTTAAATCTATCCAGACTTGAAGACGAGGTGTGCGAGGTGCTTGTTATAAAAGTAGACAAAATGACCAACCTCGTGGGTTACAAAGGAACCAAAGTTGCGACCAACGATAACATGCCATGTTTTGCCATATTTCTTGTCACATTCAACCTTGATGTACCTAGCAATATCCTTTTCAAGGTTGTGCTGCTCGTGAGCGGCAGTAGCAAACTCTATGATTGCAGTTTGCATCGCATCCGACATGTCAGCGCTCTTGACTGAAGGCTGTCCCGAATTAGCGTCCATGGCGTTTCTTTTTCTAGTGTTTAACGTACTTTGGAAAGTAAGGCAGGGGAAAAAAAAGATTGCAGAAAAGAAGTGTAAAAGATGCAATGGAAGGGTAGAAATTAACAAACAAGTTGGAAGCCAAAAGAAAAGGAGTAAACAAACCAGGGAAGGCATAACCCGCGCATGTGGCGTAAACGCGAACCTCACTGCAACAACCACTCCCCCTTTTTGCCAGGTATCGACTCACCTTCAAAACTCATCAAACGTATTCAGCTCATGTTAAGGATGCTAGGATCGGGTACAGCCATGCTAGTTTCCCGATACATTGGTTTTGCAAGCGACAACTGTACAATTTAATTCACCTCGAAAACAGTCATACCCAAATGTCATTTTTTTAAAAAAGAAACAGTAAACACAAGAAACTAGACACTAGAGATACATTTTTTTTATTCAGCTGCGGCAGGAGGTGGAGAACATGTTCTTGTGTCAGCACTAGCAGCCATTCCTTTCCCGAATATGCGGCTGGTGATTCCCTCAAGAACCGGAACCTGTTCCCCGCTGATCAGAATCAGATTCAGCACTTTTGAACGCGTATCTTGGTCAGTACGCGAGTACTCAGCATGGAGCTTAGTAGCCTTGGTAACCAAGATCTCCTTGCCATGCTCGTAGTACTGCTGGGCACGCTGAGGCAGGTAACTAGGAATTGTAGTATTAACAGTGGTCCACGCACGCTCCCGAGCCGAACCCAGCAAGCGATACGAGCGCTCACTAATCTCACTCTCATAAACATCAACTGCGTCCTTAACGGACTGCTTGATGCAGCCGACTTTTGCCTTGCTAGATTGAAGTTGGTCGTAGTAGTACTTGCCCAGACGCTGTGGCACCTTGTGTACTAGAATAGTGACCTTCCCCAGCGGCGAATCGCTGTTACTGCTACTCTGTGCCTGCAGCAGCTCTTGAATCTGCTGCTGCTGTTGCTCTTCTGCGGGCACTTGGGTGCCATCACCAGACTCTTCTGTTACAGCAGCGCTGGGTGGAAGAACATAGTCAACCAGGTAGTCGACACGATCAAGAGTAGAGTTTGCAGTAGATTTGGCCACAGCAAAAGTGCGCGCAACAACAGGATAGCGGTCGCCGACATCCTTTGCCTGAGTCTGTACAGATTCCAGCACTTCATCAGTGGGTTTGGCCACAATGGGATATTTTGATTCAATAAACTCAAGAGAGCGTGTAGCATATCCATCAAGAGCCACAATGGGACGCTCAACAGGTCGGAGCAGCGGACGAGACTTCTCGGCCAGGCTTCCCACCTTCTCTGCGTAGCTGATGATTGCACCCGTGTAGCGGTTGCTCTCAGCAATCCGGCAGATGCTCGACACAGCATCATTCACCAAGGGAAGCTCATATAGTCGCGTAAAAAATGTTAGCTCTGGTACCCCAGATACCTCGTCAGTACTGTGTGTGGCGGCAGCATCTGTATCAACAGTTGAACTCTCGCTGCGTGAGTCCTCAAATGCAGCACCGCTTTCAGCGTCCTTCTCAGTGCTGTTCAGAGACGCCGCGTTCTCACTCGATGCTAGAGAAGCAGCCATTAACTAGAACAGTCTCTTTTTTCGATAATATTCTTCAAAGATGTTGCCTTTTTTAAGAAGCAAGTTAATGAAGCGTTTTTGTAATTAATAGTAGGGATGCGAGGGTGTAAAGCAAAGAAAGAGTATGGAGAAGCTGCAGGGAAGGCCAGAGGCTTTTTAGCAATAGAACAATGAAAGGATCAATATAAGGGGGGCCTGGACTGGGTTTCTGACAAAAGTAAAGAAGGTGTGGCAAAGAAATGGCATGACGATGAGCTACTGTTTGCGCCAGTGAACATGCTTGCAATATTTATACGAGTAAACAGCAGTAATTTTGCAGGGGCCTTTCACGTGCATGCGCGTAGAAAGAGATGAATGTGCAGCAGACGCATCAGCGCAGCTCCTCAAACGCTTTTCTTATCCCCTGCA